>KI919551.1:29710-44462 GCA_000473525.2 Anopheles melas | reverse complement strand
CGATCTCCGAAAGATCTCGCTTCACCTGATCCAGCCATCGAGGTCTTGCCTGTCTCCTATTCAACTTGGCGCTAGAGAAGAGCATACGGGAAGAATGAGAACAGCGTAATTCAACCCAGATCCTGGCATACGTTGATGATATAGACATCATTGGTCTGCGGCTCTTCTATGTAGCAGAAGCCTACCAAGGCAGACGGCAGAGAACCTTGGATTGCAGATAAACGAGGCAAAGACCAAACTGATGGTGACAACATCAGCGGCCCTACCAATATACAATCAGAACCTACATAGGCGTGACGTACAGATAGGTGAACGCAATTTTGAAGTCGCCCCAGAATTCACCTATCTCGGGTCAAAGGTCAGTCATGTTGTACGCATGGAAACGGACAACCCAGCCCGTAACATATTTTAAGGGCCGTCCACAAGGGCAGAGGAGGCGTGGTAGGCCCAAATTGAGGTGGCAATATGGCATAGAGGCATCTGCCATTAAGATCGGGATAAGGGATTGGCAGACGAAGGCACGAGACCGTGAGCAGTTTTGGACACACATTGAGCCAGACCAAAACCGCAAAGCGGTTGTAGCGCCGGATAAGTAAGTAAATGCGCGTTGCTTAGTATAATTTTAATTCCATGTTCCCTTATTTCTACATAATAAACGATTCATGGGAAATTATTTGACATGAATAGATTCGTTGATTCAAAATGAAAAAAATGTAGCTATGATAATGTCTTTCGTGATTTTCGCTGAGAGAAAGAAATGGTGAAGAAAAAGCTACCAAAATAATTGATTAATTGAACTGAAAACCAAAAATTATTAATATTGGCATCATCAACCCTTACAGCCTTTAGGTGGCAATTCTTAATTAGGATCTTGAAACAGTAAAAAAAAACGTCCTCCAACCAACACATCCTTCCTGCCACATGTTTTGTTATGTTTTTTTTAAAGAATAATTTTGGAAATGATTTAAAACTGAACTATTCAATCAAAATGAGTTTGACATCACTGCCCTGGATAGTTGCACAAAAGTCACCAAAGTATGGTTTCGTTACAATGTCTGTATGAATATCACATGATGTCTAAAAGCAATCATTCGAATCGTACTTACCTTGTACACGTCAAAGTTTTCCACGATCGAATCGAAGCAGGTGTAGAGATCGTTCAGCAGATCGACGACCTGCATCGGGGTGCTCTGCGCCGATATCGAGGTGAAGCCGACAATATCGCTAAAATAAATAGTTACTTGATCATATGTTTCCGCTATCACAGATTTGCCCATGATCAGCTGTGCCGCTACGGATCTGTGTGCAAGACAAAAAAAAAACAAATAATGTAAAATTAAATTGAAATCGCTTAAAGCTCCACGTTACTTGCCCCACCAGCACTTACTTGGGCAACAGTTGGTACAACAGTTCCTCGCATTTGCGCTTCTCCTCGAAGTAGTCCTGCGTTCGCTCGTCCACCAGGGCCTCCAGATTGTTCGCATACTGCTCCATGCGTTGCAATAAATTATCTAATATGTTACCAGATTCATTTTCTCTGCAAGAAATGCCAAAAAGAAAGTGGCAACAGGGAAACATTGTAGTAAGAATCTTGTTCGATAAAATAATAACTGAGGCGAAGAGCGAACAGAACTGCGCATTTGTTCGGCACGTGGTAGTAAAAGTATTGGCAAAAGCTGGGAAACAAAAGCAATCATACACTTCAAAGACAATGTGCTATTATGGGTGGAAGGAAGCAAACTCTCACACAATCACAAAACAAATATTGAAAACAGCAAACGCTCCAAAAGGCTGGCAGCGGCGTATGGTTTTAATTCGAGCCCAACCGAAATGGCCAGCGGGGAAAAAAGCTCCGGTCTCTCGGCGAGGGTTTTTTTTTCGCAGGAAAACAGCGCCAGCCGGCCAGTCAGCGAGCCAACAGCCAACAGGCAAATGGAAAAGTGGAAAATAAGCGAGATTGTTGATGCTCTGTCGGTTGCTACTGCTGCTGCTGCTGCTAATTAAACGATTGGATTCGTCGATGATGACGATGACGATGGTAAAAGTTTTCCTTATTTGGCGGCTAGCCCGTGCCGATTGTGCTTGAAGGAAGTGTGTGACTTTTGTTGTTGGCCTTTTTTGGCCGCAGTTCAAAATGCAAGGCAGTGAAAATGAAGAATGGAGTTGTTTTTGAAAACAATTTCTTCCATTCGTGCGCTTGGGGAGGAAGAAGTTGCTCAGTCACCACGCCATTCATTGAGTCAGTGTAACATTTGTTTGCTTTTCGTTCAGCATGTCGAACTAATAGTTCGATACTGTCTGGCCATCGTTTGTGAAACCCTTTTCTCTCTCTCTCTCTCTGTCTCTCGCCCGGCGCACCATTCGGTCTATTAACAGCCAATTAAGTACGGTCTTTGCTATTTTGGTCCACTCTCCGTTCAGTTGAAGTATTTGATTAGGTAGAACGGTAGCAACTTGTTCCACCCATCCCGTCTGTGACATTCCGCCAATTCCACCCACTGAGCCGCTCCGGGACCGGATCGTTCGAATTCGGACGTAAAACTAGCAGCCGGGTACGTGGTGCGCTTGAATAAGTTGCGGTAGGGCATTGGTGTTAATTAAAGTAACAACCCAGCAGAATCCTCGTACGTTCTATGGTTTTCGGCAATGAGAGAAGGAGAGCCATTTCCAATTCCAACTCCATCGGTAGTCCACCATTCACAGTTGTTCACAGAGGAGGCCCATTGGGTTACTGGTTTTGCGTTGCTTTCAAATTGTAGCTACGGGCGTGTTAGAATTCAATATCTAAAACTGGTGGAATTAAGGGACGAAAAGCTTTGAACAATGCTCCGTCAACGGGACGATAATTCCTTTAATTAGGTGCATGCGTAACGGATTTGATCTGGCATTATTAGTTTGTGTGGGTTTTGTTTCAAAAGTTGTGCTTGTCCAAATAATAGCTTGGTTGGGTTTTGAACAGTTACCGAAACAAGGTTTTAAATTGTTGGACTGCGGTGAAAGAGCTGAAGGTAAAATGTTGCTTTCATACTGTCGGGTTAACTTTACATTTCCGTTGTTTTAAACTGAACCGGAAGCCATTGGAACTGATACCGATGATTGAGAAAATTAGCTAGAATGTATTTTGCAGAGGAAAAATATAGCTGCGTTTCCAAGCATGGTTTGGCAATTCATTGAGATAGTCCTGCCTGTATCACTAGTGAGGTTGGCTTTCAGTCCTAAGTATACGGTTGCGAGTTGATTACCGTTCCACGGAACCGATCAATTGCTTTAGAACAAGGGTCTCGAAACTATTGCAGCTAATGCGAACGTTTAAATCTCGTTTGTATATAAAAGACTAACAGAGTAGATAAAACCTTTATAGCTTTGTATTATTGAAGGTTGGGCAACATCTCGAAAATGTAACATTTTCTATAAAAATAGTCACAATAATTAACGATTTATTTCAACCTTTATTAAATCATAGCGGGTCGCATAATAGGCTCTCGAGGGCTGTAGTTTGGAGTCTCCTGCGTTTAAAGTATTACTACGTTCATCATACAGCTATAAGCATCAAATGTATGTCAAAATCCATGATTTATTATAAGAAAAGTGGATGTAGCTTAGAAGAAAGTGGACCAAGCTCCAACCAGTAGCCGTAGTATAGTTTGATCAAACGTAGTGGTTTAGTTAATGTATGGCAAAAGTGACTTATAGAACTGAATGTCCTGGTTACGGGTAAATCAATTAGTAACAAACATGAAAGCTGACTAGTGGTCAGGATTAGATAAGATTAGATCAGATTACGACTGTTGCGGGGTAAGGAGCTACCGAGTAGTAGTATTTCGGTCGAAAAAGGTGGTAAACAAGATCAACAGTAAATGATACTTCATTTTACGCGTAAACTCGTTCTATAAAATTAAAAAGTACTAATTTGAGCCTGTGGGGCTTGTGAAGCGATTCCATGGTTTTGGACAACAACTTCTCAGCTATAAAGAGCTCGTATGTATGGCTACATCTACAGCTCATATGTATGTATGTATACATCTAGGGCCAAAGGACAAATTATACCAGCTGTAAAATTAATCTAATTTCTAATACATTACATTCAACGATAAACGTTTGACTCTGATCGTGTAACCCAACCAAACCGCCAAATAGCGTCGCGCCGTGAAACCAAAATCGATGACATTCGATGATATTCTATGAGAAGTGCTTACAAAAACCATTTATTTTACGGCAAATATTTAAACACCATTGCAATGCACTATAGAGGGCAACTATTGGGGTACATACATTTAGGCGTAAAATGTTTCAGTCATGTTGATTTTAGCTACTACACTCAACCGTATAGGAATGGAAATGGTTGAAAGAAAAAATGGTCTTTTTCACCCTCGCCTACCAACTTCATATTTAAAATGCTTTTTTTTTTGGCTGCGGTTGGGCTGTCTATGTTTAATTTGATCATTTTAACCATTCGCCCTTTTTCCCAATGTTTTGTCACTTTTTTAGCCCTCTTTGTACATATGTTTGTACAGACCCTTGATTTGTAAATACCATGGAAGCAAATGAATGATTCCAAACTGTTCCCGGAAGAGAGAGATATGACCGTTAAAGTGTACGGTCATGATTTAAAATATCCTTTCCACCGTACGCGGTAACCCACCGTACAAGGGAAAGCTTTTACGGTTAGCTTCTGTCCTCCGCCCCTTGCACAGCACTCATTTCCATCGATCACGAATACAACAACGTCTGCTTTCCATCACTACTTTTATCGCTACAGGCAATCGAATTCACATCCGATCATTCGTCATTGTTGACGCCCTCGAACGTACACTTCCGAAGGCGGTACGGAATGCTGTAACAGACACATTTGTCCCTTCAACTTCCATCGTTTCCTTAGCATATGCACTTTAAATTCTCCATAAATGCTTGTAAAAGAGATTGTGTGATCTCTCTCCCCCCCCCACCCTTCTCAATCCCTTCCAGCTTCTGGCAACTGGCATTGAGAGGTGAAAGAATGGAACGAATTCGCTTTGTTATTTTTACGGAAAATTGATGTTTATAAAGCCGGTTTCAAAAAACGAGCCTGAGCCGGCGGACGGGAAATTGTTTTTCTTGCGTGATTTCCCACCATGATCCGTGTGTGTGCGGTGTGTGCACAAGCGGCACCGAAACACCTTTGAAAGCTGTTTTGGTTCCCCTGTTTTCGAACTCGTTGCATGAGCGAAAGACCTCCGTGTGTGTGTGTGTGGTTGGTGAAAGCGTTGATGTTTATTGCATAGTTTATGCTTTCGAGGTGATGAAATAAGGAAGCAGACGGGAGCGGTGCTCGATCACCGGAATACGCGTCGTATGTCGTGTGTGGTGCTGCAGATGGTGCCGGCACTTTTGATTGAGCTGTTCGATAGAAGGTTAAATGAGTGCAACATTATACCGTTCTTCGAGCAGGTGAGCGAAAGGTGAAAGACTGGAAGGGTTAATCGAACGATAGAAGATTGCTAGAATGATGTGTTGCTCTCAGCGAATGATCGATGCGTAAGGGATGCTGTGGCCAGAAACTCAAAAGTAAATAGGTGTACCAAATAATAGATTTATATAAAATATATAAACAAATGTTAAGCAGCATAATCCGCAATTTTTGCAAAAAGTTGGCCCACCTCGTTTTGCTCGTTAAAACAATTTTGCGACATTAAACCTTAAATTCTCTGTAAGGTGTACTTGTGCAAAAGCTCTTCTGTTTTGTGTGATAGTGTTAATACATGAATGTTTAATCTGCACATTAACTCTCCTTCGCGCAATCCTCTATTGACTGGCTTGGCGCACTCGAACTTCGACTTCGTGTTCAGTTCAGTTTTAATCGCTGTCCCCAACGGCACGGTGAATATTTATACAAACTTATAGTGAAAGTAAAACAAACAAAAAACACTCTCCGTTCACAGTGCTTTTGGAACCAATTCAATTTGTCGTTCCTTTGCTACTCTGGAAGGAGATGGGAAACGAGTGATCCGGGCCGGACAGACAGATATACAGACAGACAGACAGACAAACAGCCAACAGCAGCGGGTGGTGACAAATTGGCAACGATTTGATACAATTTCCTGCCATCGGCATTTTCTTTTAACGGTTGCCCAAACGACAAGGAACAGGGGCACAATGCTTTGAGTGTGCCGAGGGAAGCAGAGACTGGAAGGCCGATAATTGGAGCGAGTGTTAAAATGAAGGAACCAGATTTTTATCATCATTTTGTTGGAACTTCCGCTTAGAGGTTGAGCTGATGAATATAAAGGAAAAGGGAAGAGAAAAGAAAAACTGGCACACAAACGCACACACACACATACACGGACCAATTTGATTTAATTCTGTGCAAACTAGGGAAAGTTAATCAGCTGCGAAACATGGTTTCAGGAGCAAGTGAAACTCTCAAGTACTGTCAAGTTGTCGGAGTGAAGGGAAGAAAAGCACCAAAAAAGGACAACGTATAAACCCTCGCCCAAGTGCTGCAAAAGGTGTAAAGGGAAGGATGTCTCGGGGTTTCCTTTCCAGCAGCAAGCAACTTTCCCTTCACAAGTGGCCAAATCTACCATGCGCCTCCATGCACGTTAGGCGAGCTTTTCTTCACCCTGGTGAAGCGGAAAAACGAGCACCAAAGTAGCGTCTTTCTTTCTATCGCTTTTGCTGATTGGCTTCCTCTATTTCGGTCCGAAAATCACCGGCCTTGCCATGGTTCAATTCGATTCGATTCGCCAGATTGATTATCGTTCGCCGGGCATGCTCCTGCCGTCCATTCTGAATCGCGCTGAATGGTAAGCGTAAAGATGATGCGTGCTGCTCACTTTCATTAGCCGTCCCATTGAGCACTCAATTACCGTCGGGCGAGAATCGGGACTGGGAATTGGCTTGATGCTCTTGAAAGCAACCGAAGGAAAGGCAATGCTTTATTATGGTACACATTTCGATGTGTTTTGATTGATGAGCGCTAGCGCTTTATGAGAATTTTTGCTTCATATTGGTAGAAATTGCGCCTTTGAACAGGGCTAGTTAAACACGCTCAATATAATGTACTCATTAGTAATAGAATTCAAAAAACTGAATGGCAGACTAAAGCTTATTGAATTACTCAACAACATGCGGAAACTGGTCACTTACTTGTTAATTTTTCTGATGATGGTTTTGAGCCCACTAAAGTCGGGTCGGTCTGTCGGTTCCTCTGACCAGCATTTGATCATGATGTTGTTTACGTCCTCGTACGACGACTCGTCCACCTTTGGCCGGAAGGGAGCGTCCAATATTCCCGGCCCGTCTCTGACTAGTTTAATAATTTCTGCAATTGACAGATCAAATAGCAAAATATTACCATCACATCTAGAAGGTCTTGATATTTTGGAAACGTAAACGTATACACCATCTGGAACAGTTGTTGTTCGCATCTTCCTATCGATTGTTTATTTGCTGATATGAAGGAGACAAATTTTGTGTGAAAAGCTTCGACTCCAAATTGCTAGACCGAAGTAGACAGCGTTGCCAGCGAAAAAAATACAAAATGCCACCGAAAAAACCGGGCAAAAAGGTTACGATTCAGCTGCGCCCGTTGCAGCGTGCACGAGGCTCCTCCTTCGAACAGGGCCCTGCCGCAGGAACATCGTCTGGCGCACCCGTCAAAGCAGTTCTAAAGAAATCGCGCTACAAAATCTATGAAATACCGCGCAAGTCCGAGTTTTCCGAGTATCTCCTAAAGCTACGGCGCGAACAGGAGAGGCTAGAGCAGGATGATGCAGATCTGCGCGTTGAACCACCGGCGCACGAAGCTGCGGGCCCAAGCCGGCAGGCGGAAGCACGGCCAAAGTTGATAATGTTCGACAATCCCATCAGCCCGGTCAGGCAGGGCAGTGTCGTTGAGTATCGGCCGAAGGAGCGTCACCCGTTCAAGGAGCTCGTTAGTAACTATCTGCGACGAAGCTCGCATCCAAAGCAGGTCTGTTTGTACAAGATACCGGTGGTGAAAAATTGGGAGCAAGTGATCGAAGATTCGCTGCGCAAAATGGCAGCCGAACGATCGACCCGGGGGGAACAGTGGAAGCAGCCGCGGCTGCAGTGGTTAGATGATTTGGAGGAAGCAAATCGCCAGCTACCGGAACCGACCCGCAGCCGGAGGAATATGTTCGATCCTTCCATCTGCTGCTTTCTGGCGTGGTGTGGAGGTCGTCGCCGTCGTCGACGCCTCGGTCAGCGCTGGTCGGATGCTTAAGCTGCACTGCTTACCTTTGGGAGATTTCTCCTCGGTGCCGAGATAGAACGGACCTTGGCGCGATACAATCTCCTGGATGATGATGCCGAACGAGTAGACGTCACCTTTCTGACTGCCCGCCGGCGGACACTGGGGATCGCGCAGCAGTTCCGGAGCGGTCCAGAGCAACTCTGCAAATAGATTGTAAAACATCTCGTGAGGCTTAACATTGCTTTTAAGAGCGTTTTCGCAAGCAAAAACCACATACTTTGCCAGTAGGCATAGCTCTCGATATCGGCATCGTCGGTGCTGCGGCGCAACTGATGGAGCCCGAAGTCCGTCACCTTTAGCACGAATCTCGAATCCACCACACAGTTGGACGACTTGAGCGAACCGTGCGAGTGCAGATCGGTCGAGTGCAGGAACGCCATCCCCTTGACGATGTCGTGCATGAGCGAGATCTTAAACATCCAGTCCAGCTTGATCGTTTCGTTCTCCAGTATGTCCTGCAGCGAACCCTTCGGGCAGTACTCGGTCAGAATGAACGGTTCCGGGTGCAGATCGAGACAGGCGCCGTAGAACCGCACCAGATGGTCGTGCTGGATGTCCTTCATGCGCTTAAACTCCAGCATCAGCGACCGGGTGAGGCTGAGGTTTTGTACGTTGATCTTCTTGATCGCCACCTTGCAGCCCTTGTAGAAGCCGAAGTGGATGTAGATCTGCCGATCGCCGGGCAGCGAGTTAAGATCCTCGGAGTAGATCGTCTGCAAGGGAGTGGAAGCGACTATCGATTGGTTGTTTCTCGATTGCCGGGGTGCTTTCTAACGCGCGCTACTTACAGCTTGGCTGCCCCGCTTTACCATCGAGTGGAAGCTGCCCCGATGGCCGCGGCTCGGATTGCACGACAGCACATCGTTCGGGTTCACCTTCCAGGTCATGGAGTTTATTTCCGCCTCGAGCTTGTAGTGCCGATAGCCCACGATGGACGCGATGCCCATGCAGACGACACAAACCCCAAGCACGAGCGACAGTATGGCATAGCCGGGCAGTGCTGTGTGAGGATGAAGGAAAGCAGACGGAGCATCGTTAAGTTTGCGTCGAAGGAATCTCCTGGACGGGGGTGAGGAAGTAATGCTTACAATTATCCGGACACAGGGACCCATCAAAACCGCAGGTCGGTCGGTCTGGCGGTGCCTTTGTGCGATCGCCTGCCCAGTGGATGGCTTTACCCTCGACAAACTGCAACCCACCGCCGTAGTAATAGTTCGCCACGACCTGAAAGGAAGATGAGAAGAATATTGCGGTAAAAAAACCTCCTCAACCGGAAAGGAATGACCTCCTCCTTCCGCCGGTTACTCACCTCAAACAGTCCCGTCTCGGGGTTCAGATCGAGCAGAGAATAATTCGATATACGGTCACCGTTCGAGTCTATCGTCACGTTGCCGGTAATGCCCTTAAAGCTTCGGCCCCACATCAGCTGGGCCAGGTGCGTACCGTTGATGGGCTGCCGGAGGGCACGCTCCACCCCGAGCTGCGCAATGCTGTCATTGAGGGCGTACGCGTACAGCAGTACCGCATCGTAGAAAGCCGTCACAAACGTTGACACGGGCTCATCCTCGGCGTACGTGTGGTTGTACTTTGTCTTGGTCAGTTCCTTCACCTAAAACAAGACCACGCATGAGTGTGTGTGAAAGTCAAATAAAAAAAAAAACACCCCAATGCAAAGCAAATCGAATCTGAAACCGCGTCTAATGCGCAGAAAGGGACACATAATCTCATTTAAGCCCAGACAAACCCACTCGTATCGCGCGCGTGGCAAGCGTACTGGAAGCATACTCTAACAAGAGGACGTGCATCTTCACACCGAGGGGCGAGGGAGGGAGGGCAACAGATTGGGTCTTACAATTCCCGTCACGTACCGCACGAGAGCGATTGGATTGGATATGGAGGGGATTTCCGAATGCGCCCGCCTGCAGCACGCAGACCGAAGGACCGGAGGCAAAATCGAAGAAAATAGGATTTTAAACTGCTTCATTCCACGGGAGATTTTCTAACCAGCGTGGAAATCGGTTCTACATTTTTCCTTCGTTTTTTTTATGTTTTGCTTTTCCCTTTAATGAAAGCAAACCGGAAAAGTGGTCAAACTGGTGTGCGGTGTGGCGCGCAAATTCTGAGAACTAGTGGAAGTGGTGTGAACCGCAGTGTTCCCGGCACAGGAACCGACGACACTCGCCCAGTGCACTTCAACATCAGAGGAGCTTCGGTAAAGCAAAGAGAGCCTCGCCTTTACAGTGGGGAACAGGGTTTTATTTTAACTTTAGTCTTTCCTTTTTCTTCTTTCAGCCGGTGGATTAAAACCCGTAATTGCTTTCGAGGTGGAGCTGCCGAAAGGGACTTTTTGTAAGCCGCAGTGCTAACTAAAGATTAATACGGATGGGACGCGGCTTAGACGCTAAAGGAACTATTTTGCTGCGTTAGATTATAACCCGACGGCCCCAAGATTTACTGTGAGGATGTGCGTTTAATAAGTTGAACAGAATATTAGAGAATTTTAAACTTATTCGTAAGTTTTGGACCGGAAAGCCATAAAAAACAATCCAAAAAGTCAATACATCCCTCAGAACTGGGCAAAGAAACTCTTCAGCTACTTCTTTTCAGAGAGTGAGTGTTCCGGGTAAACTTTTATGCATTAAAATTCCCACCGTAAAATCGATTTACGAGTCTTGGAACGCATCTTGGAATAGTTTTACAATTTATTACGAAAACCCCATTCAAAAAACTTTTCACTGAACGGAAATTCTTAGGCAAATTCCGACGGGTTCGAAAAGACAACCACTAGAAGATATCGCCCAATAAGGCAAGATTTTCCCGTTCGCTTTGGAAGGGGGCTCCCTTCCCTCGACAACTATTCCTTCCACAGGCAGTCCGTCGTAATAGATGAAAATAGAGAAAGAATGTTATTACTTTCAGTATGACAGCAAAACTGGACCGTCACTGACTCGCTGGCGAGGGGAGCATGGCGTTTCCCTCTCTGGGCGTAACGTATGGGATGGGGAAAAATTAAATCAAGTACGTCATGACAATTTCCCCGGGCAACTAAACTTGTTCCTTCACATTTGCTTGACATTTGTCATGGTTGCCCCAAGAGATGAGGCACAATTGAAGGAGGGATTTAAAAAGGGTTCAGAGCATGAGAGAGAAAGAGAGAGAGAGAGAGAGTTAAAAAGAGAGAGAGAGAGAGTTAAAAAGAGAGAGAGAGAGAGAGAGAGAGAGAGAGAGAACATTTGACCACCAAACCAGCAGACAAACTGCTGAATGCGGGTTTCTATCACGTTGTGATGCTCCATCGTAAACTTTTCCTACCAGCCTTAATCCCCATGCTGCCAGCACAGGGTCAGTTCTCGTTCTCCGGCTCACGGGTGTGTTAAAGGGGTCACTTCCCGGCATACTTTCTGCTACTGCAACTTGTCAACTCCGTTTTCCATGCTTCCCCTCCCTAGTGGTTGTTGTAATGCCCAGTGTGATGAGCGGTAATTGAAACAGACTTTGCCCGCCCATTCCCAACATAAACCTACTCCGTCCAAACGTTGACCACTTGGAATCTGCAAACCACGCACAGCACCTGCCAGCGAAAACTAGAGCGTGGCGAGAGATGGGAACTTACCTCCTTGGAAAACTGACGATACTCTTCGTCCTCCGGTTCGCGGGCAACCACCTGTAGCAGGGCGGTGAACGCTTCCTTCGCCTTCTGGTTGCGCTCGTCGGTGTCGTTTTTGGCGTACCAGGGTGGCTGTTTCGTGGCCGTCATGCTGTGGGTGTACGGTACACGGTGGCAGTGCCGCCGATTGGGAGTTGCAAAAATGAACGAGATATAAAACACGAGCGAAAAAGATGAATGAATTTGAATGCGAAACAAGACCCATCATATCATCGGTTCGATGAAGGGGACGCTGGGTTGGTGAGGGAACAGTGAGAAGCATAAAACAAAACAACAACAGCAACAACAAAAAGGACAACCAACCCAACCGGGTGGGTGGGTTATTACGAAAATGAAATGGAAATTTCTCGGTCGCTCCGGTTTAACCTAATACACTGTCTCTCTGCTGCGGGGTGGGAGCCCGCCTTTGGGACTGTCGATGTGGAGTATCTTCGTTCGCCAAGGTTTCAAGTGGAACTGGAGCAGCATACGAAGAGTATGGTTAGACACAACGGTAGTCCGACTTGGGTCGGATTTAAGGTCCCTCAAGTATGCACGAGAAGCTAGTAGTTGAGGTGGAACGATGCTGGAAAGATTTTGATAAACCGGCACTGGTTGCAGAATTTGATACTTGTGTGGAGAGGGGAGGGGGGGGGGGGGGAGGGTGTTTGACTGGGATTTGCAGCATGGATGAAGAAAGGCATTGTTTTACGCTCATAGTTCATAGTAGTACGAATGAAAAAAAGTAGTCTAAAGAAGCATGCACTAGCATCATTTCAATATTTTTTTTTTAGATATTTAAATTTCATTTTGAAGGCGAACATTCATAGAGAAGAATATAATAGGAAAATGAAACTGAATTGCAAATCCAGAAGAATTGGTCTGGATGAAATTGAGAATAATTTAAAAGCAGCATGAAATTTTTGATGAAATTGAAATTATAATGTTTACTGTTGATATAAATTCAGACTGGTTGAATTGATACATGAATAAAAAAGAAAAGGTTTCAATTTGGGTATTAAAAAGATTGATGGATTGTTGCATTATTTACACATGAAGAAGATACTCGTTTGCTTTCCGCGAGAAAATCTAATAAAGCATCACCCAACCGAACACCAAAAGCTCCTTTTCCATTCAATTGAATGGCTCGCCTCCCCCACACATTATGCTCTACATTGTCAAACAAACAAATTGAAATAGGAAAACCGTGAGATTGATTCCCTCTTTCCCTCACCGTCCCCTCCCTTCGTAGCTTAACGTACCTTCCAAAGATTTCAATGTTGAAGAACACGTACTCGCCACTGTTGACCATGTTGAGTTCGGCGGCCGCTAGCATAATTTCCCGTATTGTCGACGGGCTGGCACACATGATGACAACTGCAAGGCAAAAACAAGAAAAAAAAACAAAAAAATAAGAAGATGATAAGACGTTTGCGTAGGGTACGATAAGAAACCGTTAAGTAGCGATGCGCACAAATGGTGAAAGATGCTGGCAAACACCGAAAAGCTAGAACAAACATGCCGCTCCAACCAACCAAGGGGACCGGTTAGTTCGACGACGATTGATTTTCGCGCAATTGAGCTAAGCGTTGGCTAATGGGGGAAGAGAGATGAGTGGAGAGGGGGGGGGGGGGGGGGGTTTCTTGTGGAATGTGTCGCAGAAGCTTGTGTTAAGGGTGGGCGAGTGGGTCGCGCTATTTGTAGTTGCTTTAATAGCTGTTTGTAGCCGAAAAGCTTTTTCAGTGGAAGGCAAACATTCGAAAGATGGGGAAGTGATTTGTAAAAGCAAACATAGGAACAAAAAAAAACAAACGAATCCTGTTTCGTAAACGTTGTTTTGCAAACAAGATTTTGCAACAAGAATTCGCCCCTCGTGAGGGAGGCATACACTTGCTTCTGCGTAACGGATAATCTGCCACGCTGGTCGCGAATTTTGTCCCATCAATTAAGCGTCATATATTTCGGACGAAAAAAAAAATGCAGCACGTGGGATTACACAGACGGCTGTCCCCTGCCGGGGTTAAGGAATGCGCCAGCGGGTAATTTAGATGGTAGTGAGCTAACGCTGGTCCTTGAAGTTTTGCACAAAATAAAGTTCTTTTTTCTATGAAACTGTGTTAAATATATACTTCTCCGAAGGCAGTAAAAAAATTGAAGCTTTGCAGAGACTTTCAAACTGTTATGCTTTCAGTATCATACAATTTGTAATGCATTTGTATTCTATTTAGTACAACGTATGCACGATTTTTAGTTTTGTTGTATTTTTTTCAGTGTGCAATTCGTGGTGCATTTTTGTAAACCTTTCGGTAAAATCCACTTGCATGGTAACAAAGCGTGTAAGTTTTTAGTTTATTTTTTACCACATAACATAAAAAGCTTGTTTTTATCAAAATGGAGGTGGGTGGGGGTTTTGTAGGTCAAATGCACTGAGCTTCAACTGCCCATGGAATACAAACAAGAGTAAACAACTTTGAACAACATTGACTATGACACACGCTACCGTGCAACTAGACATTCTGCCAAATGGCGTCGCGCCGTGAAAGGTTTATTTCACGGTTTACCTCCATCGTTAAAGATCAAAACTGTTTAAAAAACCTTTACGATGGTTTGGTGCGACCAATTCTTGAATATGCTAGTATTACTTGGAATCCACTATCTATGGCAGTTCGAGAATTGAAAGCATTCAACGTCTCTTTACCGTCGTTTTCTTAGTGGTGCCTTCTTATGAAACCATCATCATCATCATTCTTTAAGCTGCCGCTGCTAAGTGTCTCAAGCATGTTTTATTGGTGGCCGTTCTAGTAGACTTTAATGATTCTCCCGTTTTATGGTCTCGTTCATCATGCTGTATG
>KI919551.1:0-27185 GCA_000473525.2 Anopheles melas | reverse complement strand
AACTGAATCTCAAAATGGCAACATGCCAAACGCTAAGAAGACACCTTCTCTATATTCCACCTTGCATACAACTAGGCGTGAAAAGTTTGAGCCATGTTATTTGGAAATGTTTTTCATGCTTCACGGCGTGAAATTGCTTCGGTATGTCTGGTTGCGCGGTTAGGTGGATTATTTTGTTTCGTTTTTACTATCATTAATGCCATTAGTGTATTGTTTTTGGCGATGCTACAAAGTTAAAATGCTTTCAAGCTTTTAGGAAATATTATAAAAGAGGACTGCATCAAACTGAAACAGAAGGAGGGAAAGCTATATTTTCCCCCCAGGTTTATTGCAAACTATCCTATGCACCTGCAATGCATGTTTTCTCTCGTGGCTGCATGCTTTCAACCCGTAGCTTGTGTCCGTTATCTGCACCCATTTGTATAATAGTTCTGGGAAAACCCCCCTGCTGTGTATGCGTTAAAGTTTGTTTGGTTAAAAACGGGGGCAATGGTTTAGTCCGGCAAACACTGGTCACTGGACTGGGTGTGCGTTTTTGAAACCACAAATGTTTGCTTTCCTGGGAGAAATGAATGCAATTTCCCTCCAAAAAGTCAGGTACAGTAAACTATTTGGTTAGTAGGAAAAAATAACAAAGCACTGGTGTGCTTATGGGAATATTCAGATAAGGCATATTTCGGGCAAGTTATTTGGTGTAGAGCTGAACCAAGCTACTCATGCTAGCAATCCTTTTGCGGGAAGCAAAGTTGTGTCGTGGAATAAATTAGTAAATTGTTTGGGATGGTCATCTCATGTGTGATAGTGCATTAAATTAAACATATTTAAAATGTCCCACAGAAATATGTGAACAAAATATAAACGCATTCTACCGGCAACCCGAATCCATCTCGGAGGATTGCAAAATTTACTTGAAATGTGCAGCCAGTTCCATAACTTCCCAACAACAAGAAACCATTTACCAAAGCTCCCACAAGTCGACACCCCCTTAAAATAGCTTTAAATTGAAAGCTCCCTGCTCAGTGCTCGGAAAATCTCTCCCTTCTGTCGTAAATAATCATTTACCAAATTTATGTTATCCCTTTGTTTACACCCAAGCTTTCGAAACTTCTTTACACTCCTTTCTGGTCCATTTTTAACTCCCCCAAACCCGAACACAGACGCAGCAAAAGTCCGGCAACGCAAAGCTTCTCGGCTGCTAATTCAACCGCTAAATTAATAAACGTTCAACCCACCGGTCATCACCACCGTCGGGGTGCACGAGAGCTGGTTCACGGGCGGTGGTTCCATTGGAAACCATAAGTTGTGATCAGGCTAACCCGCCCATTGAAAACCCTTTCCTAGCTTTCCGGAAGGGTTTTTTTCTGCTGTGTGCTTTGGTTCGTGCCGGTTATCTATTATCTGTGAGGGTGTAATCGTACACCACCGAGCGAGGCGAAATGGGTTCGTCATTCGTCCTTGCCGGATCCATTTCCCGGCTTACATAAGCCACAAAATGACGTGTGCACGTATGGCGCACAGGCTACGGGGGTTATGGATGATGTGACTCCTTGTTTTAGTCACAGTACTGTCTTCTCCAATCACTGAGCGTGCCGGTTCGTGGAAATTTGAACCACCAACACCACCATCCGGTATCCGCTTGGTGAGCTTCGTAGATTATGCCATATTGCAACGAATCAAAGGTATTTCTGGAAGCTGAACTTATGCTGTTGTTTTGCAATCGGAGCTGGGGGAAAGGGATTTTTACACACAATGTGTGCACAAACAAACCGACTGCGTGGACCGCGGGCACAAATGTTTTGTGGTGTTTGTTTTCGGGGATGGTATTGTTTTCGGTGCCCCCAAGGAGAAGGAACCCGAGCCACATACACACACACACACACACACACAAAAACCCCAAACGCATAACGTACCAAGGAAAAAGGGACACGAGCAGGGTTAAGTTATGACAAGACCTTGCTTATCATCTGCGAAACAGTGACAAAAAATACCGCCGGTAAATAGAAAAGCACACATACACTGAAGGCGTCATAACGGAAATGATTTATGCGACGGTTTCCGAAAATATCTCGTCCTCAAGCCCTGGAAAGGGACTGGAAAGAAATGGACCATGCAGAAAGGAATGGGAGAAAAAACACCACCTCTCAGTGCTTTAAAGCTGTAGCGGGATTGGTGTTAAAATTAATGTTTTTTTTTTCTACACTACAATTGGGCGCTACTAGAACAAGAGGACCTTATTTTACCAACATGAAATGTGTGTTCTTTGTGTTTGAAATAGTTTTGTTTCAGATTTGCTATATTGATTGCGCAGAATAAAGGATGTATCTAATTTCCCACAATTTAGAAAACAATTATCTTTTCCCTTTCTTTAGAAGGACTTTTTTGTGGTTAGCGCGTTCATTCTACCATCAAAGAGTTGAGAGTGCTTCTTCGAAACACTTGAAAAACACTTAAAAAAATATTCCCTGTACCCTAGCTGTACGCAGGAAATAAAATAGAAAACTGATAAAGCTTTCATTTCGGATGGGGCGATCATACCACCATCATCATCATCGTCATCGTCATCCTTTTCCTGCCCGAGATGTGGCACAGCACAGTAAGCAAAATAAGAAAATTGAACCCAAATCTATCCCAAGTCTTTTCAGAAAACAGCGGAAGATCCGTACTTTCTTGGTAAGTTTCCTACACGCAAAACTTTCTCGTTTCATTCCTTCGGTAACGAGCTCTTACCTCACAGGAGAGGCAACGACTATAAAATGGATTAAATCTGGGACAACTCAAACATCCAACCCGACCCGCGGGATCGGATGTATCTAGGCAAGATCAAACTGCGTTTTTTTTTTTCAGTCCGTCATCGCACTGGAAGGATTTTCGTTTGTTTCCGGAAAATGATGATGCGGTGGTAGAAAATGGAGCAACATGGTCACGAGCAACCTGTCTTTTTTGCTGTATCATACGAGAAAGCATCTGGTTTGTAGTTACAAAGCGAAGCGTGGTGTATGTTTTAACGTTGCTTACAGATTGTAATATTAACTGATTACAATTCAATTGATTTATAATTTTAATACCCTTAACTATACACCATTGTTTGAAGGGACAATCAAATTTAAGCAAGCAAACACAAACAGCTCAAACAGGTTGGTTTAGTTTTGTTTGCTCACGTTGCACCGGTTCCGCTGATTTTGGTTGGCAAGAACTCCTTTTTTTCCGGCATAATTACGTGTCCCATGGAAAAGTAATTTCCTGCTGTCTGTTACCACCCGAGACAGGTGCAACCGGGAAGAGGCCGTTTTCCCCTTATGCTCGGCTGTCGGATCTGATTCGGTGCGTCTGCTGTTATGCTACCACCGGAATGCCGTGGTGGTTGTCTACGCGTTGTTCGCAATATCATCGTGTTTTGCCAAACCTATTTCACTTTCATCATCGAACAATTTGCCGTTGGTCGGCTATCGGGGGTGTTCAATGTTTATTGTTTCTATTTCTTCGTCGTAGTGGCGAAGAAGCTGGAACCGCGCATCGGCGGGAATATAATGTCAAAGAAGCACAGCAAGGAACGCTATCGGTAGGGGAGGAAAGGTTGATATCTTGGGATAATGTTGGGATTGAATTTTGACAAACAAATATGGTTTGTTGTAAATTGTTGAATGAGAGCTTATGGAAATGGATCGTCCGCCCTGTTTTTCTGCACCTCGTTAGGGAGTGATTTGTTGTTCTGGATTGTTTGTTGTTGATATAGTGGGTAGATTATGGAATTCAAAATAAGTGAAAGGTTACATACAGACGAATGTCGCCGTAAAGTGGGTTTGTCGCTCAAAATATTTAAAATCATAATAGTAGAAAATGTAAATATTTTGAGACTTGTATAGCTGCATGAAAATAAAGATGAAAATAAATAAAGAAGCGTTTTGTCTTATATTGCTTTACTGAAGGTTGAAAATGAATTAAAAAAAATAAAAAAATGAGCTAAAAATCACTCTGCCGTCCTGAACGTCCGAAAGTATGCTACATGATGTTTTGAAATATTTTTGTACTCTCCTCAATAATATTGAGTCAGTAAATTAAAGCGAATAACTTAAAATATTTTTTTAAAATTTAACACAAATCTTTATAAAAAAAAGTCATTTAATCAAACTCGTTATCCATTTGTCGGCAAGAGATAAATGATATAAAAACAAATCGAGTCGTTTGTGAAGAAGTATACAAGCACACAATCCAACCATTTTAAATTACAAAATTTAATTTAATAGAAAACCTTACAAGAACATTAGTATCCCCAACGACGGTTATGCAAAGAAGCAAAACAAAAGTACAAAAAAGTAAAACAACAAGCAGAATGATAAAATTTAATTTTAAACATGTTTCAAATATTCAACGACAAAAGAAAAAACAAAACACCGATAAAACAATTTCGGCTGCAGCAGCTCGTAGAAAATAAACATTGCACACTTACCACGGCACGCTTCTCAAACTCAAACATTTAATTAAAGCCATTACTCCCATAATGGAGCCCACTGAAGTTTAATCATTGCAGCAGAATTCTTCTCACTCCACGACGATGGGCCATGGTTTGCGGCGGTACTGTGGACCCAAGCCGGCATGCCATAGAGCAACGCAAGAAAGTGGTCGAGTTTTTAAGTGCTTTAATATATGCTCGCATATACGGACACGGCCATGGGACGGCCACGTGGGTGCAACGGTGTCCTGCACGGAGCGACAGCAGGATGCATCGCCTGTGGGTGAAGTGAGAGCAAATCGTGCTAGAGTGCAAGCTATGTTTCGCTTTGAAGCAATGACATGAAAAGTGGCAGCATCTTGTCGTTTCAGCCCTGGCCGTGTTTGCCACCCAGCGTATGGGTGCTGTTGTGTGGCAACGGTTTGGTCATAAATGGGCCGTCTACCTGGGTAGGAATAGTGCGGTTCTTGTCGTTCGAATGTACCGAAGCTAAGGTAAGGTGCACGATCTTTCTTGTATATTATTTTGCAATCTTTGTACCACAAGACTCCTGACTCCGCAAAACAAGTTTCAAAGACACACAGTCCCAACAGAGTGACAGGTTCGATCGATACGTTGATATGGTTCATTTTGGGAAGTTTTCGTGGGAAGGGCATAAGTGTTTGTTTCTGTTGCTTTTATTACACGCGATCGGTACAGCTACACTAGCTGGCGAAAGGTGGCTCGCTCTAGCGCCAAGAAGATGCGTTTATGATGATGAAGAAGATGTGTTTTCTGCGAGCAAATAATTCTGAACAGGCATCTTTATTTCCATCCCGGACAGGCTGTTTCCGGATGACGGAAGGCACGTACCGAGGCAGCGGCAAAAAATAGTGTCACCGGTTCGTTGGTCCGTTCGAAATTCCGGAAGCACCCGTGAGCGTACCGTTTGCACTGGTGGCAATAATGAAAAGCTAACAATAGTGAGCGAAAACGCAAAACAAAAGAAAACACGGCTTAATGGATAAAACGAAAAGGTTGGAGGATGAAGCAAAACAAAAAAAAAAGATCGTACCATTTTTCTGTTAGTTGTTTTTTTTGTTTGGTTTGTTTCTTGCGTCCGATTTGGTGTACCAGGCGTTCTCGTCGTTCGACCGGTTGTCGCTTTCACGATGAAGCATAGTCGCGAGGAATGTTTGCCACAGTGTCTTAAAGGTTCACTTCCCCTGGAGGGGTAAATAATAGAGCCCGTCCGAGTCGTATTCATTCCCGCTCTGTCCGCAGTTTTATCGTGGTAGGAAGCATCAGAGAGCTAAAAAAGACTGCAGATTTTTCACAGTAAAGCGAACGAACGACAACCCGGAAGTGTACGTCTAGAAACTATCCCCAAGCATAGTATGTCCTTCTTACAAAATTCTTCCCGTTTGTGCGACGTTAGTTAGTTCCTCCGAAAGTCCCACTAGTTTGTTATTAATTTTCTCCGTCGGAAAAGTTACTTGCCTAGCGACAGCTGGCGGGCAGGGTAAGGCGAGATGCTGTAAGAAATCTGCCTTTGGGAACATTCCCAAAGCTACCATAGCTTCAACTTTTCCTCCAAATAGAGACGATAACGGGGACAACGGATAAGCCATGTACTAATCCGTAAAACAAGACGACACAACTTAACACCCAACCGGCGGTGGCAGTGAGCTGGAAGCTTCTGGACAACGAAAGTGATACGGCAAGTTTTCGTCCGGATTATAGAACACAGTATCGGAAAATGTGGAGGCGAAATGACGACGAGGACACGTAGCTACGAAAAATAATTCCCTAAATTCTCCATTGGCTCCAGGGTATAGGGAGTAAGCTGTTGACTGCCTTTTTTTGCTAAGAAACTTTGCCGGCCGGATTAAATGCCCGTTGCCTGGAATCATTTTAAGGCTATCAATTTCAATTTTTCGGTAATTAAAATTTACACTTTTATCGAGCAGCTTCGAGTTGAGCAGATTGAATGGCGCACTGTTTGCGAAGTTCGTTCGCAGGGTGTTTAATTGAGCTGACAGTAGAGAATGGTACGAGCGAAGAGGCATCGTGGAAAGTGTTTGTGTAAAGACAGATCAAAGCGGATGAAGAATGAAAATGGTTCCACGAGGTGCTTTACACTATCATGTCTCGTCTTAAACAATTACGAATAATTTAACGGGCGGTAAATATTGGTAATTAAGGATCAAAGAGGCATAAATACACATCTCACGCAAATGCAATTGTTTGAGCAAGCTTATAAATAACGACATTCAATCAACAACAATCGAGCCGTGGGATGTGCTGTAACGTTCGACCATGCGTAGTGTATGTGTTCTTGAACAATCGGCTGTTTGTAGAGTGTAAGTTTCAAGAATGAGGCACGCACCTACCAAATCCCGACGATACAAATGAACTGCAATGAGAGCGTAAGCGTGGCAAAATGGGAGAAAAGTAGAAAAAAATGACTGAATCAGTGAACATGTAGATGAGTGATAGGTGATGAAGAGATAAAAATTAAAAAAAATGGTAAAGTAAACAGAAATCAACAGAAGGAACAACAAATATTGAAAAGGTAAAGGGAAACATGATTACGGTTTAATTAGTAAAGTACAACGAAGTTCACTGTACTGGATAGAGATGTTTGTCATTGTTTAAAAGTGTGTCATTTTTATTCCATCCAGTTTATTGACCCATAACCGATCATAATCGAAATGGAACGTGATGAAATGTCACACCCATAAAGCAAGCAACACTTTGTTCGTGCATAAATGCAAAATCGGTGGCTCGTGTTAAGGAGCTTCCTCGCTTTCTATCTTTCTCTTTCTCTCTCTTTCTCTCTCTCTGATCAGAAAACAATGAACGAACCATTAACAAGCCTACCAGTGCCTATAAACCACAGACAATCCAACGTAAATCCATAAATCACTAAAAGTTCCCGTACTCGGGGCTTTTCGACCCGAGTGGTGGGGGAAGAGGATAAGTGATGTGAAGCGCATGAGCGATTATCCTTTGGTGAAATTCATAATGTGTACACGCTCCTAGGGAAAGGAGTTTTCCCATGCGCTGAAGTTTTGCCTCTGGTAGGCTGTTTCCGCAACCCACTTTGCGTGCTGCTGATGTCAGCTGAAAAAGCCTACAGCTGCTGGTGGCGTTGAGGATGAGGATGATGACTTTGCAAATAAAATCATTTTCACCCTTTTCCCGGGGCTTTTGACGATTGAGTGGTGGAAAGGCTCGGATTGTGAGACGACTGTAGGAAGCTCTTTGCCTTCGGACACATTCGTTGGACCGTCCTAGTTTCTTTGTCACTCAGCACCGGGGGAACAGCGAACCGATGTACACCGGTTGCAAATAAAACCGATCAAGCCAATCGTCCCCAAAACCGGGTGGCCACAGAAACCGATCAGACCTTCGCATTCATGATAAATGCAAACCCCATTGACAAGTCATAAAGCGTAAAGAACGGATCTGAAATTGATAGGGCACACGTTGGGACGAACGGTAGCACTTGTGCGTATTGGAGAAGAGTTTCACCACAAAAAGGGAACTTTAGGAAGCACTTGGGTGCTTTTAAGAGCTGGAATGGATTGAGTGATTTCGAAAAGCTTTCCTATGATAGCCATGCGCCTTTTGTACTGTAGGAGATGCCGTAGGATGTAAGTTATGGCACATACTATGCTCTTTATGTAGCTATTAGCTGCAGTAAGTACGCTGTACAATCATGCGAATGTTCATGACAAGCTTGAGAAGAGATGTGACGCAAAAGTAAGCGAAGAAAAATAAAACAGATATGCGGAATTGAGTTGCCTTTTCGCCATTGAGTTGCGCATAGACAAATAGCTTTTCAATTGAAATTGATTTTGTCAGTATTATGCTTCTTAGTTACAGAGAGATTAGCTTTGTAGTATATTGGCTATACAGATCGCGACACAATTCGGAACAGTAGCAAATAACCAAAATATGTACAAAAAGGTCTAGTGTAAACAAACAGTACGGTGCCACGCCAGTATCATAACCCAAGACAATGCAATATACGCAGATGGAAATAACCAAAAATACTGCGTATACCCGATCTAACCCGAAAACACTCACAAGGGTTGTTTGTCGCCCGGAAAATCTGGGCTAGAAACCCGGAATGATCAATAAATAATCAACTTCGTAGCAACATATTCAATAAAGACATACATAACAAGAATCGCGTCCGGTGTTTCTTTTGATAACAAGTGTCTTAAATCCTGAGAAGTATTCTGAGATCTCCTGGATGATTATTTATTCTATAAGAAAGCCGATAACATCGAAAACAGATCACCGGTAATACAAAATTGAATTTAATTGAATTTATCCATCAGATAACGTTTGACAACACAAATATAAGTTGAGCCTGAATTCCGTATAAACTGAGACAATACGCGAAATTAAATTGCATCAGAAGGATTTGAAGGATTCCATCAACGCTGTGGTATGGTGCGGCTTGAACAAAAATTAGGTATGTTATACCATTGCTTTTATGTTTGAGTTATCTGTTATAGTTGTTAATTTAAAGTAATATGACATGTATATTTGTTTAGTACACCACACATTTGTTATAAAAATATGACGAGAAAATTGGAACTATATTTAATAAGATCGCATCATAATTAATGCAATGAGCCACCAGCTATGAGATATGCTCTTATTTCGTTTTTTTTTTGTTTAGAAATATGTGTGACATACAAACTCAATGGGCATTCCGGAATAGTCCGTTGAGTGTAGTGCATATGTTTCACAAGCAATTAGTCACGTTTAAATTATGCCCGAGACTTGTTTAGTGCCAGGGTTTTAGTCTATCACGTTGAGTTAACCGAAGCAGGATAATTCGGGGAGGTGGCGCAACCGACCAATTGGTTGCCGACTGTGTCATCCAAAACTGTGGCTAACGTTTCCAAATCGATCATCGATGTTTGGCAAGTTTGCACGTTTTTGGCAGCATGGTGCAATGAAATCCACACCCAAGGAATTACCGGAAAGACAGGCAGTGTGGAAAGTTGGTGGGTATATGTGTGTGTGAGAGGGGTATGCAGTACAAAATTGAGGTAAAAATACTTCTGCGTGGTAGAGTTGGACCATACCAAACAACTGTATAACCGCAACAGCGGTTCTTCGTTCCCGCATTTAAGTTCCATTTTTAGGAACTGCAGCAGTGAGATTTAGCATTGCACGAGTGGCACGATTTGGTTTTTTCTTGTTTTTCCCCCCAAAAGAAACTGACCCGATTCGTATTGGAACGCTTTCTTGTAGTTTATAACTTGAAAGGATCATTCAAGTTCATTCCGAGAATGCATTCCATCATGCACGTTCAGAGCGATAGAATGTTAACAATTGTCCAAAAGTTCAACGATCGAATGGGATCATTTGCTGCCACTTAACAGACCTATATCACATTTATATTTTAAAATGCAATTACTGAAAAAGATCGTTGTTTTTTGCAAATAGAATCAACAATGCTCCATCCAACCGTCCAACAGTGTCTACCCTTGATACAGCTTAGGGAGCAAGGCTGTGAGACGATGATGAAAGGAACAAAAAGCACAAAAAAACAGAACAGAAGAAAACAAAACCGAAAACAAACCAATCAAAACCAGGGCACCGGTGCACTACTACCGCGCACCTGGGCAGCGGATGTACCGAGAGCGTTTACTGCTACACGAACGAAATTGCAATACTTACTTCTTGCCCGCTTCTTGATATTACGCAGCAATCGAAGGTAATCGGCATACTTGGCCGTCTCCTCGTCGAAGGTCCCGGACGATGTTTCGTTGCCGCCGATCGCCCGGTTGATGGAGGTGATCGCCATCGAGCAGTCGGTGAAGCCGCGCCCGGACTTTTCGTCAAACTCATGGTACAGGTACGCCTGGATCGTCCAGTTGTAGTGCCGGTGAATTTCGCGCATCATCAGCCCGAACGCGTGGTAGTTGCCCATCATGCGCGTCAGCGTCCGATAGTGGGGCGCTTTGAGCGTGAACGCTTCGGTCAGCCCGCCGGACGTGATTAGCGGGATGCCCCAGACGGAGCTGTAGCGGGCGATCGGTGCAATCACGTAGTCGCAGATCGGACCGAAGAACACATCTGCAGGGTTGTCCGCGGGTGTTTTTTGTTCGGCAAAGAGTAAGAAAGAGCGTAGGAAGGAACAGAGGTTGTTGTTGAGGTTGAGATTTGGGAAGAAATGTTGGCTTTGAACGCTGCTGCTGTGATAGAACGGGACGGGAAGTTCTCGAAATCAAATCGATGGTAGTTTACACACCCGTAGCATAAACAACATTACCGCACCACGGTGGGAAAGGACACCTACATTATCAATAGCACCAGCACCCTTTCGCTGCACTCTCTCCCTCCTACATGGCAAGGTTAACTCTGCACACTCGTTACGTATGCAAGCGATCGCAAATTATCGTGCCGAGGTGGAATTTCATGGGCTTTCAGAAAGAGCACGCTGTTCTTCCAGTTCGGCCTAGCAGGGTTGACCATGAGACGCGCGAGGAATGGGTCATAAATAGGACAAAAATAGCACGATCGCGTAAATTGTGTGGGTTCACCTTCGATTTTTCATCGCGCGACAAGAATAGATCCGATTCAGTGCTAAGGGACAATTTAAAAACAGACCCTTAATTGAGCCGATTATTATAGAAGTTCATGGGGTTTGCTAAGCGATAGCATCATCGCTCAACTGCACAACCCGAAACGGACGAATCAAAGTGAACATGTAAATGGAGGCCCAGCTGAAGGACACCTCCACCTGCATCTGTTGCTGTCACCTGGCATCAGGCAGTCCCACGGGATCGTCCGTCCCAATTACCCAAAGCCCAAAGATGGCATTCGGCAACAGACTGGACTTAAGAAAGTGTGGAATTTATGTGATGACAGCAACTAGGCGCTTAGTTGAGTAACGTAATTTATTTCAACTGCTCCAGAGAATGCTTCTTTTTTTTTTGTGGAACGGTGTCCGTGATAAGTGAAGAGAATGCACCGCCAGTATGCCCGGTAAGGAAGTAAGTGTCTGTATCGGACGTGAAAGTGTGGAGAAAGTACAGACGTTGAGCCGATATCGAAAGCCAGGGACAACACAATGGCACACAAAGATGAACTCCAGAGCGTGCAATCGCATATCCTTCTTGCTTCTCGCGATAGTGTGGAAAGTAAGTAGTGTTTCTTTTGTTTTTTTTGTTTGTTTGCTTATTTTTGGGAAAGGACACTCATGCGAGCTTTTAGTTTACTGCCTCGTTTTCTTTCTCCAACCATTGGGTAACCAAAGGCAAACCAGAGCTAATAGCTGTGTGAAGCTGCACTCGATCTTCACCGAAATGGAGTAAAGCCGAATCGCAATCTACATCTACCACCGTTCGAAACCCGACACGGAAACACGAGCGAACCCCGCAAACGATACAGTTGGTTTGGTTCTTTGCCATTACTGTCGTCGGAGGGGCGAAAGGTAGAAAAAGGATCGCCCTATTAATGAACCATGCAAGAGAGTAACCTTTTAAAATAAACGTAAGGCAAAGGAGGAGCAAGACGATTCGAATGGAGGAAAGAAAAAAATACACACACAAAACGACACAAGTGCCACAAGCATCCTTTCTACAAAGTAACGACTTACACCGCTCTCAGATTCTTGCTTCTGCTGCCTGCCTGTGTACATGTGTACAGTCCGTGAAGCGGTTGCTAAAAGGCCAAGGGAAGTTCACTTTCGCAAGTGGTTTCTTATCTTCTGCTCGTGCGTGTAACTGTGTGAGTGTGTGTCTGTGTGTGGGAAGAAAGTAAAAGTAAGGGCAGTTGACAATTTTTGCTACCGGAAAAAACGGACCGCTTGTTAGCGCGATTTGAAGCCGTTCAATTACACTGCCAATTCTGAATCTCTCCCGTGGGTAATTAAGTTGAACTATGGAGCTATTGAAATTAATGGAGCCTCAGTGCGGGCTCTTTTTTTCTCTTTTGCATCGATTAAAACTACTATCGCTTCCGTGCCAGAAGATGGAGAGTTAAAGTGTAGAAAAGTAGAAAAGGAAAGATTATTAATGTTACAAAGCGTCAGAAAAGCTGGACCAAATTCCGCGTCATGGAAATGTCTTCAAAAATCTACAACCGAGCAAATGGGTTTGTACGCAAGAGCAAGAAAGAGAGCAAAGGCAAGAAAGCAACACCATATCAAAAGGTTCAGATGCATGCGAGCTGGCCTTTCGTAACTTAACCTTCCGGCCGTCTGTCACCTTTCACTTTCGCCACCCTCGAGACGCAACGCTGGCAGGCAGGCAGTACACGGAGCATGACACCAACGCGAGCGCGCTCGGTGCACGACCTGTTGTGCCCGTTTTAAGAGACGGTGGTTCCTTTAACCCGACCGGTACCAGGTGGGGGAGAGGGAAGGGTTTTTTTTTTGGTTGGAAATCTGGTTGCCAGTGTGCGGTGTTGGGGCGCATCCAAACCGTTGCGATGTTGTTTGGATGTTGCCGGCGAGGCGAACAAGGGTCACCACCACTCTGCGCAACAGCTGAGCTGTGTTGTGTGCCGTCCGCTGGCCGAGAACAGGGTCTGGCAGGTGTGTGGGTGTGTGTTTTCCGATGGGGTCGCGTGTTGGGAATAAAAATAAAACCTACTAATATCTGGCAAGTAGAGGAAACCGGTGGAAAAGGGACATTATTATTATGACCGCGTTAACAACATATCGATACACTCCGCGAGAATGTTCAATATACTAAGGTGCCATAAATTAGGTGAACTCAAATGGGGTGTACCTTAAAATTGCGTCCTCTGCTATACGAACCGCTTTTGTTAAAAAAGCAAACTAAGTTCATGCACGAGCAAATTCTACCACACTCCAACATTGGCCATAATAAATTGAACAGCCTTGGAGTAGGGAAAACGAAAATCTGCCCCCGAAATGATGGAAGGTCATTTGAGCCACCCCTCAAGAAACAGCGAAGCTATTTGTCAGAAAGGGATTTTTGGAGGGTTTGTTGACAAATCACCGGCCATGTTGCTGCACGTGCCCCTCCTGTATCCGACGGCGGAGCTAGTCTGGAGCTTGCCCTTCTCTAAATCTCAAGCCAGGCAGCACCTTACGGGCATGATCCATCAAAGCGCGGTAGAAAGAGGAGAAGCAAAAAAAAAAAAACATTCGAAATGATCAGGAACAAGTCGCTGAGATCTGTCAAGCAAAGCCGAACGTTTGATTTATTGCAAATCAATTGTCAAACCGTTTGCCGAGTGAATAATATGCCTAGAAGCGGTGGCTGTCAAGTTTTGCTTCAATTTGTGCTATTTGGACGATAGATTTGTGATGTTGTAGATTAGGAGACTTACAAGATACTGCCGCACAGAAACCAAAACAACACGGTGGCAGCGGTGGACACAACTCACGGGCAGAGTCGTTATGTTTTTCGATTGATATGTTAATTTTAGAATAATGTCTGATTTAAATTATGCCGCATTAATCAACGTACAATGGCCTTCCCCGTTAACGGTTGTTGACTTATTATTGCTTCTCTAGTATGTCGCCAAGCCGTTCACAATCGGTTGGTTTGTCATGAGCAGAATACGACGACAGAGTAGGAAGTTGTTTAACACACATAATGCCTTTCTCTCGAGTAGCTCAGGTGGTTCATGTCGACTATCAGCAGGACGCGAGTAGAAATATTTGGTGTGGGCCCTATCGGATATTTCCGAGCTGAGGTGAGATTACATGCTTATTATACTACCATTCGTCTCTAGCTAGATCATTTAATTAATGCTCCAGGATAAAGAGATTACTTGAAAGGTAGAGAGCACCAATCAGACTTCCATTGTTAAGATACGGTAACATTAGAAATCATATTCCGGACGAAATCCCTTAAGGCAATTGGAAGTCATTTTAATTACTCTGAAAGGACGCTACGCTTCATAACCAAGCGTCCATCCTACTCCATTCCCATTCGATTTGATTCCTGAACTTCCGTTGCTATCATCCACGTTCCGTCAAACAATAAAGCGCCACCGGGCGCACGGGTCACAGGAAACCCTTAAAGGGACACACGTTAACATCACCTGGTTTACGCTTGAGAAATATATCGAACGCTCCCAGTGCGCCGTACGTCGACGAACACTGCGTATCCCGGTAGTCGATTTCGATGCGCAAGTTCTGTAGCAAGCCACCGGGTGCCGTCACCACGCGCGTGGCCATCTCGATCACCGGCAGCACCGTGGACAGGATGCGTATGTCACGGTTTTTGCTCGGCTTTTTCGGCAGCAGTATGGCAAACTTGACGTAGTTACCCTGTGTATCGTCGGCGATCCTGGGGTGTTGATTCACAACGCCAGTATTTGCTCGTACATGATCACAGCCATCATCGTACGGAGCCTCGCCGACAATGTCACGTGATGATCGGTTCGCAAACTGGTTGTCATCCCTTGGTACTGTCACGATGACAGCTGCCAATGGTGACGGATCACTCGGGTGACTACTATTACTACCATTATCACTAGAAAGCAGATGATAGTTGGTGCTATTGCGCGTTGCAATCTGCGCCGCCACTGTACCACTGTCGATCGATCCGTACACGAGCGATGTCCGTTCATGCCCCGGGACGGATGAAGCGAGTACGTAGAGCAATAGTGTCACACAACACCGCACCACAGCACGGCCCCAATCATCGTTCGCACGGGCCGACATGCTAGTGGTGAGGATACACACTACACCGCACACTACCGATTTATGCTTTGCACACACACGGTTTCACACTGCTGCACCATCCACACAGCATTACCGGTAAAATTAACCGCACACCATCGTCGCGGGGTTCTGGGGTGGTGGCGTAGGAACTGATTACCACCTTTTTTTTTTTCTTTGCGCTCAAACACTCACACACACACACTTTCCCACTTTCTGGTCACACCATCCACCCAGTATCACTTACAAACACACCACAGTGACACATTGCACACACATTTATCAGAACCTCATTATTATTTACATCGATATGACCGCACCATTACGGTTGGTGGGTAAAAACTATTTTCCGCCCTTTATTTTTGTTTTACACCACTCACTGTATCGAACCAATTCGCCGCACTCGCGAACACGGTACAACACTACCACCGTACACTCCCGGATGTTTTGCACTTGCAAAGGCGAACTGTTTATGCTGTACGCTTCACTGATTCACCACGACCAGACATCTGCTTCACGATCTATTTCAACCCTTTTCGGCGCTTGTCAGCCTGGGGCAAAGGGGGGGAAACTGTTCTGATATTACCAGCCTGTCATTAACATTTGCGTGACGTTTTCACCGCTTCTCCTCCGGTGTGATGCGCTGATGCTCGATATACTCCTATCCTGGGCAGAGAAATAATACGATTACGGAAAAGTGGTTCGCGCCCATGCCGGCGCACCGAAATGGTCTATCGAATTTTACGATCCGTTATGGTTCGGTGATGTTACGGCGGGATGTTTTGGTAGATGTGCCTTTGCTTTTTTTATTTTAATCGACCTCGTTTTATCATTCCCGAACTGTTGTACACAAGCGAACGTTGTCAATGAAGCTGTGTTACGCGTGGAGAAGTTGGCCGTCTGAAGCACTTATCAAACGGCACAGCGTGGGTTAGGCGCGAGGGATGTGTGAGAGAGTACTGGTGTTGATACTTTATACTAAGAGGAGGATACATTTGTGGGGGAAAGCTTTCACTTCAACCTAACAACCAGCGAGAGACGTCTCTGAGCGATAATGAATATTAAAACGGAGTTGAGTTTAGTTGGAATTTGGCGGTATTTCGAGTGGTTGATTGAACACGAGCCACAAGACAAACGATCGATAAAGCTTTGGTCTTATGAGATACATAATGACGAGACCTTCTATTGTGGTAAGGTACGCTTGAAAAAATGTATTCTAAAATCTCAATTAATTTGTGGTAACATTAACTATTTCAAAACGTCATTTAAAATGCTATTAATTACAACTGAAAATGTAAAATGGCGTAGCATAATTATGCTGCTCATCTATTGAAAATAGGTCTATTTTTGTGTGCAAATCTGGCAACCTTAAAAAAAGCCAACGGACCAGAATAGAGCTGCCAATCGCAACGTAAGGTCTCATCAATAGATCAACCAGAGACCAGACGCTGAGATGAAACAATCCTTCGTTCACAGCGCTGCTCGTCACTTTCCCTCTTGCTTTAAACCAATTTGTGCCAAACTCCTGGCATGAATATCCAGTCGTCTGCCTCACCATCACAATTTCATGATGAGAGGTGAAAATAATTTCGTAACACTTTGACTGATTGCCTCGCCAGCAACAGGCGAAGCGAGGTCACAATGTACGGTTTTATCGTAAACTTGATCCGTTGAAAAATTATACACAAACAAATGAAACCGGCGTGCGAACCACTCATTTGCAAACGACAGTTGCTTAATTGAAACCGTTCGCCAGCCAGCAGCAGCCAGCCAACCCGCTGTTACGGCGGCTGCTGTGTCCCTTTCGCCGCGGCTAATGCTGATGGCAATTATGTGTGTGCGTGTGTGGATTTTTGCGTTTTGTTTTAAATTTCGGTTCGCTGCCGCTTCTTGTTTTTTTAGATTTCACCTGAGTGCAGGTTGGAGGATTTTAAAATTTACTCGATTACTCAACCTGTTAAGTGAGTTGATTTGTATGGGAAACGATGAATATTCACAGCGGGTGGTACTTTGTTAGAAGAATTTAAAATAATGTTGAGGCTTTTGTAATGCAATGAATAAATATTAGAGACGCCAGGAAACCCGTTCCGGAAAGAATTTGATCCTTCTTTTCGAAAACAATTCCATTCCATTTAACCGATCAAAAGTATGTTCGACTATTTTAGGCATTTTTAATTAATGACTCAAGTAAAGCGACGTCGCAACGAATTAAGTTTAGCCGTTCGTCCTATAGCAGTAGCAGCAGCATCAGCAGAGGCCAAAACACGATCCAAGATTTAATCAAGCAAGAGGCTGTCAAAAGAATGTTTTAAACATTTTCATTCGACCTCATTTATCAGAAAATAGTCTTAGTAAAAGTGTTTTTTTTTTCAGTCTATCTTTCACCACTATTACCTCTCAAATGACCATGGCAGAAAATGGGTACCATTTTTTGCGTTCTTGTTGGGGTGTTTTTGTCATTCGATGAGTTGGTGTGCACTGAATAATGATGTCTATCAATCAGAAACACTCAATCGAATGCTGTTTTTGTGTGCTATGATTCAATCCATTTACTTCGTGGGAATCCTTTCTTTTCTAAGTTATGGACCCATACATTGCCTAAAAAGTAGTACATGTTTTGTACCGCAAAACTGTTTAAAGGAATTTTTTGTGTGCAGAAAACATGCGGATTTACATTTTATTTGCAAATGGCTACTAATTTAAAAACCGAATGTTGGTTAAAAACTGATAAGTTTTCAATATAATGCTCGGCACAGCTCGGCACCTATGGTGTTTGAAGGTACAAATGCTCATATTTTAGCAAAAGTGACCCCGTATTTGGTAGTGCTTTCCGATGTCATCCAATTAAAGATGCTTTTTGAATAAAATGCATCTCAAACATTGTCTGTTGGCACCGCGCCAACACTGCTGCCAATAAAAAGCTAAAAGGCACCAAGGAAATTAAACAAATGGCAAATCTGGCCATTCATATATTGTTCATTTTTCTTCTTGCATTTTTTTGTTATTATTATTAAGACACAGCAACGAAAGCGTTTTTTTCCTGCACAGCAAAGCGACACTTTGAAAATTCCACGCTTTATTATAGATTCGGAATGAACCAGCAGTGTGTGACTGTTTTGTATTTTACGATCTCAAAAAGGTTAAAATGATTCGCAGACAGCAAGACGAGGTTTGTTTTTTGCCTCTGTTGAGAATTTTATTATTTAGAGTTTTGTTTTTCATTGCCAAAAATGACCTCCATCTCTTTATGTCTATTGCATTGGGTGAAAGACAGTGTGGTTCCTGTTTAATTTTTGCATAGCTTTTATTTTAATTTTAAAACAAGTTTCGGGGACAAGCCTGTTGCAGCAAACCATTAAACTTTAATAGTATTTTTTGTCCCGTCCACAGTCGTTAAGAGGTTTAGATTTAATCATTTCGGCTGAGGACTTTTGCTTTTGAACCCTTTGCAGTGAATATATTCAAGGAGATACGTTTTGTTGATTAAATCTATGCTATCTGCTTTTATTTTGCAGCGTATTCGAGTGGTTCAGCGTACCAGTGTGAATAGTGATTGCAAGTTGTAATAAAAGTGAATGATGACAACTCTGATGTCTGAGTGAATAATACATTTTTAACCATTTTGAACCATTTGGTCGAATCATAGGATATTTATTTATTTTTAATTTCTTCATTAATTTGCATTTGGAGAATAAAACTCTCTTGCATCCCCAATGTTCGTTCGGTTCGTATCCGACCGGTTCAAACAGGAATATCCTGTTGTGGCGCTATTGTGCAACAGTCTGCCGTGAATGTGTTGGTCCTCGAATGGTAGCAGAGTGAGCGACACGTGCAGCCTTAAAAACCCTGTAAAAAAGCACACACCTATATTCAAACATTCTTGACATAAAAACGAAAGCGTTTGCCCTTTATGAATTTGACACAGAAATTTGCACAGAACGATATTGGTTTCACTTTCGGTTGAATGTTATGGGGAAAAAAGTCATTGAAACTTCGAGGATTCTCTGCTGTCTGTGTTTTGGTTGGGCTGTATGGGCATACAGACGAAATATTTGTTAAATAAATTAATCATGGTCCAACACGACGGTCCCAAGAAACAAAGTTGACCCATCAGATAACATCGTTCGCACCGGGTCGGCTATCGGGGGTACGAAGCTCCAAATCACCGATACGATTGTGTGTGTGTGTGTGTGTGTGTGACTGATCTTCCACAAAACCATATGATGGTCATGGCAGCGAGCAAAGACAAAAGTTGTCGCACTGCTTCGCCAACAAAACTTCCACCTTCGACCGTGCATGTCCATCCGAAAATCAGCATACTAATGACCGCGATAATCTGCGTTCACCTATGTAACGTTTCGCGTCTCTCGTCCCACCGATCGCCTTTGACACCGGTGCACGAGTGGACGTGGATGACCGATCTTATCGGAGTGGTACGAACGGACACCAGAAATGGCACCGAGGAGCCGTTTTCGCTCACCACGAATAAACGAACCACCGCCGATTTGAAGAATTGCATGCTTGGCCATATCGCCACTCTTCCGCACGTACATGCCGGTTTTTATTGCATGGAACTGGAGCTATAAATTGGCATCTAGAAACACTATTAATAGGGAAAACAAGTTTGGAAAAAACCAACAAAAAAAGAGCCCCCGATGATGGAGAGCTGATGAATAACGCATCAGCACCACCAATCCGGGCGAAGGTGTACGCTGTCTGGTGGCCACAGGACCCACACGGATGTCACCACCCGTGAACCGCTGACATTTATCTGGTGCTTTGTTTTCGATGCTATCGTGGCATAATGGTCCGGTAGGATATGCTGCGGTTGAAGATTCGCAAAGAAGCTGCGCGGTGGTAGGAAAGTCGCTCGGATCTTCCGGAACGGCGCGAATGGGTCCGACGGTGAAGTAATAAAAAACATTAGGATAAATTATGTGCTCGATAATTGATTTTTTTTGTTTGGCCTTTTCGGGGAAGAGGAAAATGAAGCAATTATGATGTTTAAATTCATTTATAATTTAATTGATTCGTTGAAAGCTTTAGTGGAGCACTAGCATCGATCAAGTGATTTTAACTCATTAAATTCGTTTTGTATTCGTTTTTAATACGAGTACCTCTCATTAAATAGCAGAAAACCCTCACGGCACACACGATCGTTGGTTCGGATTGGTTTTAAAATATGTTTGGCGTATTTTTGGCTATTTTTAGATACCCTTGTTAAGTGTTGTATTAATTTGCATTGCAAGATAAGATTGTCCGTGGTTTGTGAAACCGCATATAAAAGCTATTTTGAATAGAAACTTTAGACTTTGTTAGTTTTAAAAATACGCAACCTGTGAGACAATATTTTTAGCACAGCTCCTCACTGTAATTTGCATAAAATTTACACAAATTTGCAAAACTGGCCAGAGAAGTATCATCGTGCCGGAACGTTTTGTGGAAGAATAAAGCATCCTAGTTATACCTTCTGTCCATGCAGAATAAAACAAAGACGAGGAAGGTGAAACCAATCCTTCTTCTGTCTACACTGCACGATCAGGCCCCGCGGGGAGGTGATGATCACGATCGCTAAAAATTGGCTAATTAACGCACCAGCCGTAAGTGAGCCGTGGGAAACGTTGTTTGGCTGTGATGTTATTGTATCATTTTTGGCATTTAATCCGCAAAGCCTACGGACGATTCGTTTTGTTCGCTTTCGCACAAAGTGGACAACAATTACCCTCGCGAGCGTGTTCCTGGGATGGTGCTCGCGTATTTTCCTAAGCGATTTAATTAACTGTTTGCTGAGTGTGTGCAGGCCGCCGTACGCCCGGCCGTCCGCCCCGTGTGGAATGTGTAAATTTAATAATCATCAGTTGCAGTTGCTTCAATCAACCGTGTCCCACGGTGGATGGGTGGGGGCACGGCCGGGCAGGTTTCATCCACCGTGGTGCATTACAAACCAGCACCCACTCGCCCCCACGTCCGGTCTCACGTGTGCCGGGGCGTTTTCACGCGGTCCCTTCAGCACGATTGTCGCTTACGGTCTGAAATGAGTGGCACGCGTTTATGTAAATGTCGCACCAGAACATGACTTTGATCGCGCGAAATAGTATTCCGCTTCGGGGCCAGATTCCCTAACGACTCTGGATGGGGCTTTACGTGTGGCACTTTTTTTCTTCTTTTTTGTGTGTCTGAGTGTATCACTCTGTTAGTTACACTCGTCGGTCTTTACCATCGCCATTTCATTCCGTTCGTTAGCGTCTGTCATGGGACACAATCTGCACGTTGGCAATTTGTCGGGCGCTGTAAACGCAACACTCTACATTTACAGTAGGCTGTTTGATGCCGAGGGCATGAAAACCAAAAATACGGTGAAAAAGATAAGATGTCGGGTCACAAAAAGATCACTATTTGAGAGAGGTCTATAAAATTGCAGAAACGAAGATGTTAACGATGCATTTCGTACGTTTATCACAAGATGAATAAATAATAGGAAAAGTAACATGAAACATTTATCACAAACCAGGCAGAGGTTTACAGAGAATGTTATCAGATAATATAACAAAAAAACGCCTTCCCAAGATGTCGTGGAAAAAGTATTTTTAGAAATTGATCAGATATTTATAAGTATGTCAACATGTGTGTCGATCAAGAATGAAAGAAACTTGATCGAGGATAATAATCAGTTCATTGCCATCTCGAATAATGACTAATTTAGCACGAAATCTTTGGTTATGTTTCCGATACACTTAATTTAAAGCGACATCCATTCAGAACATCAGACCAATCATGGCTTTGTTGGCGTGTTGTAGTGCTTTAAAATCTTCCCCAAAGTACAGAAGTAAAACAATTCCCTCCCTCAACGGGGTTTACTGATGCCGTCTGTTGCCGTTCTTAGTGCGCAAAGTCTTTAGTTCGTTTGAGTTGTTCGTTTGGGTGTTTTAGCAGAACCGTCGTCAGGCAGGGCAGCGATACCGTCCAAGGAAATTTCCATAAACTTCGCATCGTCGTAAGACCACCTCCGCGTTAGAGACAATGTGTGTAAGCCGGGCCGGGCCGAATCCTGCCAATATGGTTTAAGCTCAGCATGATGTGTTTCGCCACTGATGACAGCCTTTTAGCGAGGGTCATAAAACTTTTGCAACCACCACCACACTACCGAGGGGTGGTAATCTTCTCAAGGCACTGCGTCTCTTCTGGAGAACAGTTTATGAGGATTTCGTTTATGTACTTCTGGTCGCCGCTTGTTGATGTTGCTTCTGCTGCTTCTGATGGCTACATCTCAAAACGTCGTCGAGTGCCTATTTGTGGCGGTGCTTTTTGGTACCGGTCTTCATTCTCTTTCCCCCTGTCCCGTTCTGTGCGTACTGGTCCCGGAACTCGCGCCTTACTTCTCGCCTGTCGCGTACGTTTCCTTGGCAAGTGTGCGCGAGAAAATTGAACCGCTTGGAAGCACGTGACGGACAACGTTTAAATACCGCGCACACACTGTTTAGACAGCTGCACTGTGTATACGGCTGGCATGCAAATGCTAAGCCCTTTGCGTATGTATATGTAGGAGACGAGGGGTTGCGAAATTTAATGATGAGCGCACATAGTCAACGCGTTAATAGTGAAAGCCCTACCAAAAGCACCCATCATCGCTCAAAATTGTTTCACAAAACCATTTATTCGGCACTTTCTGGGTGTTGTCAATTAGCGTTATTCGTGTCATGTTAAGTGTGAAAAGCAGTTAGCGAAACCGCTTCAGTGTTTAAATGAAAATAAAAGTGAATCAAACCAGTTTTTACATCTTTAATCGCACAATTTTAATGCATCGAAACAGAGAACGGGACAAATTTGTAAGACAAATACAAAGTTCAAACCAATGCACGCACGGCGAAATGTGTTAGGCATTTCCCGCTCTGGAATAGGTGTCGTAAAGCAACATACCTCGGCAACATACCACTTCGGCATTATGGGAGGGTGGCGAGATGAAATATACCGTCTCCACCAGATGGAACCGTCAGCACAACCAACCGTAATGCATTCCAATGCGCCCGGCGAGACGAGATTGAATGTGAAGCTCGGTGGTTCGATTTTTCCGCTACATTTACTCCGTCCTCCATTCAAGGAAGATGCATTCCTTGAAACGTTCCGAGTGAAATCTCACCCCTTTGCATGTGACGTAATGTGGAGAGAACATAACATGGACAGAAAGTCAATGCAAAGATGCCATTGCTCGGCACTGGCCGATTGGAAAAGCATATCAATCCACACCCAGCTCAAACTAGCATTTCGATTAAATCCTTTTGAAAATGATTTCACTTTGATGGCGGGGCGTGAAAATTATGCCCAACCCGCTTGAACATTGACAGGATATTAAATAAGTAGAGAAAGGAGTTCAGTGCAGCGGACAGGGGTTTGATCGAAATTGCTTTCATCTCAACGCTCGGGATGGAGGAGGGCTGCATGTGACGGACGGTTCGACGAACTCTCACCTCCCAGTAATCGTCATTAATTATGATGTAAATTAAATAGCTAAAATTACGCCGAGAATTAGGATTGCTGTTCGGTAGGAGCGTGTTTTGCTCGACGGTTCTCAGAAAGATTTCTGCAGAAAAATGAGAAATTATTTGACGAAAGGAAATGGTAGGAGTGCAAAAAAAAAGAAAGAAGCGAACAATCCGGATGTTTCTTTTTGCACTGAAAATATAACTCAATCCCAAGGCGATGACTTTTCCGCCGCTGTGAACTAATTGCACGCCCGAAGATTCCCGGTATTATTCCTCAACATCAAAAGCGAAGGCACAGTACAACATCGCGGGCGGATCTTCTTTTTCAGCAAAACGAAAAGAGGCGACCGTATCTGCGGTAAACCGCACAGCATAGGTCGGTTTTTCCTCCTGCTCAGCAACATTATTTCCACTGTAAAACGGTACCAGGAAAGAAAATTAAGCATTGTGCTAACCACAACGCGACATTGCAGGCAGTGCATTAGCAGCTTGCTGTCGGGTCGGTTCGTAATGAAATGTGAGATTTCATCTTGAATTGAATGGAGACGGTGGATTGAAATATTGCCCCGTAGTGGCATAAATCTTGCAATTTCTATTTGTCGTTGATTTGTCTACACGAACAAGCATTTAGCAGTGAATTATTTATTCCATGTAATTAAAGTCGTGCGCGAGTTACACCACACCAGCTCGCTCCCGGACTAAGTCAGCCCCGATGATGAATGGGGACAATAATCATAACCCCATGCAATCGCACAGTCGATCAAACTCAATGAACATGCATCAATCTGTCAGATGGTTCTCGCCATTTTCTCGCCTGCCTTTTTGCAGCGCAACAATGTAGCTGCCCATGTGAGGTGGCATCAGGGCTTAGCTCCCGTAACGTCGATTGTGTTTACCGCAGAAGTATCTGTCAATAAATCACCAGCCGTTTTGCCCGACACGTTCCATGTTCCGGCGCATGCATTGTGGGGTGGCAAAAAAGAAGAAGAAGAAACAAATGCAATTTATCGAGTCAGATATCGATGCTGTCGAGAGAGAGAGAGAGAGAGGGAGGGTAGGAGCGGCTTAATGAAAGCCTGTTGCCCATACCTTTATGTGTCCGGTGAACAATTTAATTTGTTTGCTCGTTGAGCATAGGGGGATCGTGAAAGTAGGCGGATGAACGCTGGGCAAAAAAGAAGCAATATATTGTAACAAATCGTCTACTAGTCGACACACACACACACACACACACACACACACACACACACATACACTAGTCGTCGTCGTGCATCCATGCCAATGAGCATCACACATGTGTGTCCGGCATTGTGGCAGTTGCGATGGACCGGAACGAATTTGAACGTGCTGACACGTGGAAAGGGTGCAACGATTATACGCGCAAATGCAAATGCAATGCGACGGTGTTGCCCTGTGCCTGTGAATACCGTCGGCTGCGCATCTATCTCGATGCTAATCGTGACGATGACGATGATGGTACAATGTTGTTATGGGCCGATGAAGCTTGTGTTAATTATGGACAATTAATTATGCACGATTTATGCTCGCAGATTATGTCCACCTGTCCGGTTTGCGTATTGTTTGTGAATTGATTTTAATTAGCACCTATTTACGATAATTGACTGGTAGGCGCGTGAAGTAGCTAGTTAACAGATGGAGTAAGTTAGAAAGGTTGCTTATACAAGTATAAGAATAAGTACAGATAGTACTTAGTAGTAGTAAAGAATGTTTTAGAAAAGGCACATGTTAAGCGTTTATAAGTAAAAATAGCATGATAACGTGGAGAATAAGGCCAAAGTCGTAAAAATGTTAATATAGTTAAGTATAGTAAATTAAAAACAAACATGAAAACGCAGCCAAAAAACGTCAATGATTGAATAAACAACTGAAATCGTCCGAGTACTAATTGATACGTCGATTCGGTCAACCAACCGCATTTCCACCCATCCGGACGGGTTTACGGGTACAAAGAGAAAAAAAATCCTTCAAAATAACTCACAAAAACCAACCACCAAACCAGAACGAGACGGTTTTACTCGCAACCATCGGAATCGGTTGGAAATCGGGTGTGTTTATTTATAATCGAGCAATTTTCTCGGCCAAATATCTAATTGCCTGCACTTCATGGCAATGTGTCGATCGTCGCGTACGATCAAATTTCTATGGTCGATATGGACCGAGGACAGTGAGGGAAGGGGGAGCATTGGAAGAGCTGGAAGATGTGCAGCGGTCAAGTTGAAGGGAAACCGCTGTTCACAGTGCTCTATGTTTGTGTAAGCTGCACCACCGCAAGCAACTATTCGTGTGAATGAAAGCAGAAATGGAAGGAAAATCCTGTTTTTTTTGCTGCTGTGTCGCGCACACAGCATCATACATTTTTATAACGTTCCACCAATTTGTCCCACCAGATTGCAATGTTGGTCACATCCTTTCATACGAAAAGTGCAATAAATTAAAGCGCAAAGGACAAACACCACAAAATTGCCACCGGCGGTTACAAACACAAAACGTAGAACGATGAACCTCGCAAGGAAGAATGATGAAAAATTCATTAGCAACAAATGTTAGAGACCTCGCTTTTTTCTTTTCCCCATCTACTCTCAAGGGTCTGCTTTATCTTAGCGAGCTGCCGCTGTGAAGTGAGCATGGATGGGTGGAATTCCACGGAAAATAATTAGAACCACCAAGCAAATGGGTCGGTTGAGAGATGATATTTATTTTTGCTGGATTTTGACGTACGGATAATTAATGTATTTGGCGTGTAGGAGAGCCAGCAGAAAAGAAGACAGCGAACGCGGTATATTGGACAGCAAAAATATGAATCTTTTTGGTGTTGCATTATTTGCCATATTTTATTAGCCATAAATAACACAATTATTGGTAAGATTGTGAAGTGTAATAAAAACGTAGTCCAACCGTTTTTAACTCATTTATATGTTAGCAATACGTACACTATCCCCTCAAGCACAAGTATGTGATATAAAAAGGTCTAGGTATCGAGGTATCGAGAAAACGGTGAACTATTGTTTTGCATTATCTAAATGAACATATAAAAACTAATAGCCCATACTCAGATTGATGTTTTAATCGGAAGAGCAGCAAACAAGTAGATACATCAAAACACCAAGAAGTAATTAAAATTCCATACTAAGAAATGAATCATACGAACAGTTCCTTGCAACTCTATCACACGCTGCGACTGCATGTTGTAAAAGGTGAGGGAACAATACATTGCTCACACAACCAGTTCCACAACTCTCTGCCACGTGCAGGAGTGCTTCTAGTATTAGTAGTAGTAGTAGTAGTAGTAGTAGTAGTAGTAGTAGAAGTAGTAGTAGTAGTAGTAGTAGTAGTAGTTCATAATTGATTCTTCCATAGACAGCGATGCATTTCGGTCGATGCATCTTTTCGTACCGCTTACACAGCCATACACAAACACATTAATAACGTTCCACTTCCTCTGCAGATCGAAACGATGTGAAAAGGGCGAACGATCGTTTGGTGTGATGGATGACAGTATTGGATTACGTCGTTAGAGCTTCCTCCCTCCCTAGTGCATCATTCTAAAGTTACTACCCTTTCCCCTAGTACTAACGAT
>AXCO02001053.1:0-39355 GCA_000473525.2 Anopheles melas | reverse complement strand
GGGAACCCCGCTAGCTTATTGATTATTCATCCAAATTATCCTGGTCACGGCACCAGCCGTGAGATTCTCCCCCTGTTCCCCATGGGAGGGCGGAAAGGGGTTCGCTATTTATTATTCAGCCTTATTTCCATCTTCACAGCTCGACAACTATCTCGGCATTCACCCACTCACACGCTCACGGGGGCCACTCCCGTGCTGTAAGGGTGGCAGTGTTTATCAGTCTACCTCTGGGAGGTTTTTTCTCCATTTCCCATCCCTTCCCACGTCCCTTTTCAAGGGCAACCCGGGTGCTTCTTAAGCCGCTTATCAAAATCGACGATCGATTTGGGTGGTTCGGTTTCGAGTGGGAATGAAAAATTCATTACCATCAAGAGCGCTACAATGTATGCGCTGCAATGTGTGTGTGTGTGTGTGTGGCTGTTGTTCTATAGCTCGGAAAAGGATAGCGCACGGACAGAATCGATCGACTGACCTCTCGTTATGGGGCGTCTAATGATGACGATAGCTTCACACCCGAGATGCGACCTCAGAGATCTATCAATGCAAACTGGCAACTAGACATTGGGATGTGGGCAAGTGAGTACAAGTGTCACCCGATCCAAAGAATGATGTAGGCCCATTTATCAAAAGTACGGACAAACGAACATATGCATAATATCAGAGGTTCGATTGATTCCAATCGCCCGCTCTAGCAGAATATACTTCTCCAGACATGAACCGTTCACGCTTTTAAGGATGTTTCTCCAAAAAAAAACACCACGGTGTGTGAGTGACATTGTACCTGTTCAAGGTCAATTTTCTTCTTCGTTTCTTTGCTTCTTCTCTTGCTTCTTTGTAAGTGATGAAAAAGTAAACAACACAGAGTGCTATTGATGACTTTTTTGAAGCCATGTGAAGAACGGGTTTCGTCAACGGGTAACAAAAACCGCGGTAGTTCCGACGTGAATCGAGCGAGCGGACGAGATCTGACTCATCAATAAGCCTCACGTTAAACGCACACTTTGGCTGTTGATTCACACAAACACAGAAACGCTTCCACACCAACACGTGCTTAATAGAATCGAACCAATTTTCAATCAATTTTCGAATCGTTTTGCATCCACCCAGGCAAGTAGTAAGCGTTGGAGTAGAGCGTCCCACTGCCATCTGACAGTTGCTGGTAGTGCTCATGGCTTACTTTGTTTTACTGCCATTTAGAAGCGTTTTAACACCACACCTCAGACGCACCTGAACGCTGCTGAGGTGTAAAAGTTGGTTGCATCCATTAATCAATTGACCGATTTACAGGCACAAACCTACACACACAGCTCAGGTGGCACAAATCAGGTCAACTCGACACTAATTCCTCTGAGCCGATCGCCTTGCCATTACAACGCCTCGCAAAGGCGAAAATCGTGTCATTGCGGGTGGAGTTGGTCAGCCGCATCCATATCCGCCGCTGCCGCTGTGAGATACAAAATCCTAACACACCTGATTCCACGGCTCAATCTGATAACAAATTAATGCCACCAGCAAAGCACAGCGCTTGGGCACGTCCCCGTCCGACATGTCCGAACGGGCCCGGAAACGGGCTACAGCCTGTGCCCGCGTGTTGAATTATCGATTTTCCGCACCGTGTCAGCGATCCGCCCAACAGCACACAGCCTGCAAAACACCAAATTATGCCTCGCTTGCTGATGCTGGAGACCAGACCGGACCGCTCGGCACGGTGTCCTGTGAGTGTTTGTTTACTGTCTCCTCTTTCACACACATACACACACACAGCCACACAACCTACGTGATGGCAAACACTAACCCGCAGTGAAGAAGAGCACACCAGCTCACAGAGACACAGAATACATGTACAATATTTCTTCCTATCCGACATCCGGATGGAAGCCAAACCACCAGGAAGCCAAATCCGCCGGAAGTAATTCGAAATCCTGCCCTATGTCACAGGAGTAGGTAAAACAAAAGGACAAACACGGCAGGCTGGTGTTTGGGTTTTGTGTCTCTGACCTTCGAAATTAGATTAAATGATGGAGAAGGTCAGGCAGGGGAGGGGCGTTCGGGATGTGACCAGAAAAGAAAAACCACCTCCAGGAAATCATATTTTGTGTGATCGAAAATCCACCATCGACTACTTCGATGCGATGCGATGCGAGCAGAGGGGCATTAAGAAGATGGGTTAAAGACACGAGAAGCACGAGGCCGTTTCCTGATTTCTTAGCGGTGGAGACGCATGGTAGTTTGTAAAGGAAAAGAACTGCCTCCTGCTAGGTTTTTCACCTGGGTTAGTCGTATAAAAACACCGTTCAATTTGAAGCTGCATTCACAGTAGTAGACACACGTACGGGAAGCGTCGCGTCGCGGTTCCGGGAGTGGAAGTGGAAAACGGTTGATTAGGCCCGGTTACATGGATGCGGTTTTCCTGCTTCTCCTCCGCCAAAAGGATGATGTTTTCGTGTGGGTGAAGGGGGCGGGACGGGCACATTCAAAACGGAGGTGGGAACGGACCGATTAAAGCTCTATTATTTACTCCACTGGATATCACACATTCATTTACACGCAACACACACACACATACACGCGAGCAAAAGGACGCGACGACACATGGCACTGAAACAATACGCGTGGTGGCTGTAGCGCAGCGAGCTGCCGTGCGCAATCGATGACGCTTTTTGGGTGTTAGGAAAAGCTAGGGGAAGGCGAGGGGGAAACGAAACAATGAGGAAAGAGAAAGGTACTTTTATTATACGCGTTGATTAATGCAGTCGTACATTAAGTGGATTTGTTAATGGAACAGTACAGTGCGTGCTAGAAGGAGCGGGTTAGTAGGAGACGAAATGTCTCAGCCAATTCCAACAACAAGGATTAGTCACGAATCGAGCTGCAGAACCGTTCACTTGGTTGTTTTTTTTTGCCTTATACATGATCACACAAACACACACACACACACACAGACGCACAGTTGAAAGAAGGTTTTCTCGACACTGTCAAACATTGAAAACGTGTATCCGGCATGCTCGATCGAACGACTTACGGTGCGTGGCGCAAACTGTGGAGTGGAGGCAGGCGAATTGCCCAAACCCTTGTCGAAACACCCTCCCCACTATCTCCTTTGTGTCTTCTTACTGGTTACTGGTTCACGACTTCACGCGACCGGATTCACTTGCGCAAGACCACAATCGAATCGAATCGTGTGGCGCGGAATCGAATCGGGACAGACATATCCGGTTCGCTCCGGTACTTTCCGGCAGGCAACCGTCTTCCGAGGATCGATTCCGTCGGTTTTTCTTTCTAGTTCCCGGGAACACGTTTGATGAAGGTTCGTTTTGTTTCCTTAAACAAAAGGAAAACACTATCAACACGGGAGAAAAATGACGTCCCGAAATTGAGGGAAAATAAAAGAACCACAAAAATAGCAGTGAGTGAGCTGCTGATGCACGCACTCCTTCCGGACGCACGCACGCACGACACGAAACGACCAGCGACCAAGCGGAACACACAACGGGCGGAAAGCGAACCACAACACACCGACAGACGGAGCAAACTTTCGTGCACGGGGACGTTAGGATCGCAACTGAATCGCGCGCTGCCACCCGAAACCGGCATGAGCCGTTGGTTGGCGTATGCACAGTAGTGTGGCGCTTTGTGTGGCGCACACGTTCGGCTTCGGAGCGGCTCTCGGCGTCCTCATTCGTTGCGATCTGCGTTGGAGCAAATGGGCCTGTGTTTATCTTTTCTCTCTCACACGCACAGAATTGCAGACAGACGACGACGAGATGATCGAACTGAAAGCGTCCTCTTTCGGAAGCTTTCAGAGGCGCTGCTGTGGTTTCCCGAGGAGAGCGAAAGATTTCTTCTGCTCGATGTTGTATCCTCTTGGTGTGGCGATTGAAAGTGAAACGAGAGAGATTGAAAGGCCGAGAGAGAAAGAGCGCAACGCAGAGTGTATGCAGAGTTTCAGCAAAGTGGATAAACGAGACCGCTGCTGTAGCGCTGTTCACACCGTCAAGCTTTTCCCTTTCATCGGCAGGGGAAATTCCAACCAACTCGAACGGGGTTGCAGTACCGTGATGGAAAGTAAGTGGCAAGTGTTCGGAATGGAGGAGAAGTTGGACAAACGTGCCAGAAGCTTCGGATTTCCAGAACGTAAACCAGAGAAGATTCTACTTTCTCTGATAATCGGTGCAGATGGTAAGAATCTTTCGTTTCTCCTCCGCAAAAGCAGAATACTTTCACCAATGCTTTTACTTTCTCCTTCAGCTTCAAAAGCTTTCGTGAGATTTTTTGGTTGTTAATTTGAGAATATTTTCATTTAAAGTGCTTTATTTAACAGGCTTAAGTAGTAGCCGTCCTAAACAAGAAGGAAGTTGTTTCATACTTTATTGAGTTTTATAGCTGTATAATCCACTCTGATTGTTATTGACCCAGAAAGCTTTGTAAGGGGTTCCATTCATTTTGAATCTCGTTCTGTTTGCATTGATTTATTACACATTTGCCATACCTTTTATGATGTTTTTGTACACAAGAAAGCTTGTTTGGTTTATTGATTTTATAAATTAAAAAGCCCACACTATCGTTCATTTCAAATTCTCTTTCCAAAGCCAGTAAAACCTTCCAAAAAATAGTTTCACGCGCAATGTAGGTTACTGTACCGAAAAACAAACTGTTCACCCAGAGTTGAACCATTAATTCATCCTTCCCCCTTCACCCAGCACACACACACACACGTTACATGATTTACACCAACGTTTACAGTGTGCCAGCAAACAGGCAAACTGCCCAGCGAACCTCTCGGCCAGCTCCGTCCAGCGTAAACCTCCTGGCAGAAGTCTACTTTTCCGCAACACACAAACAGATAAAAAACTTTCTCCATGCGAAAGCAACCAACCCTCGGTGTGCTACACGATAAACTTGTGACCAAGGGTCCCTGATTGGAAACTCGTGGAAACGCTGCTCAAAGATGGGAACTCTTTTACTGCTTCGTGACCCTGCGCCATAAAGTTAAAGTTTTTTTTCCTGTCTTTCTTCTCTAGACCGCGCTTCTCCAAACAACAAACAAAGCTGCAACTTTTCCTCCACCACGAGGTGCTGTTTATTCAACAACAACCGTTTGTACGAGGTGTAACGCCACGTGCAAAGAGCCATGCCCATGCGGCTGCAAGCGCAAGACACTTCTGGCGCAAATGGTTGGGTTCATAAACTGTAATAGATTTATGTTTTTGTTAGAGTTGACCCGTTCGAGAAAGGCTCATTTCAAATCTCGTGTGGTAAATTACCTTCAAACAGTCCCGCAATCAAGTCATCGAAGGACAGTGAGTGTCTTAGCTCAGCTCTTCTTGTAAAACAGTGTTTGATCACTCAACAGCTTGTGCGTCTGCTGTGTGCTTCATCTGCGCTCTAGAGATGTTTACCTTTTGCGTCCACGCACACGAAGGTACGCAGAAGGTGAAGGGATTTGTTTGAAAGAACAGACGCAAACACGCTCTGCTGCCCAGTTTCGACCTGTTGCCCTATTACCCGTAATCAGAACAGCTGTTGCCGATCGCCTTGTCGCCGATGATGATGATGATGATGAAGATGGTTTGAAACTGTTCCCCTTATTCAATCACTCTCCAACGGTCAGAATAATCCTTCAAAATCGATCAAAAAGTCTCCGTGTCTTTCATCGCCCATCGTCTTTTGCCCACCGGGGTAGAATAACGTATAAAAAAGGGATTTTTCCCTTCGATCAGTCTTGTACGTCGTTTCGCACGTGCTCGCGCAAGCAGGAAACTACACGCTGGCCTCAACAATTTGCACCTCAGAGCACGGGGGAATGGCAAATCACCCGTCAGCGGTTCGGCCCCCTCTTTCAACCTCCAGCGCTAATGAGGCATGCAATATTTAATTAAAAATTATGATCCAACAACACCATTTTGGGCATCATCGCTCGCCTGCGGCTGCCGACTTTCGATGAGCAATTGGAAGGAATCTGAGCACGGGAACCATTTTTTTTTTATTTTTCTCTCGGAATGAAGCCATAGAACGAAGCCGAACACGTACCTCGTACAACCGGTTGTCTGAGGCAGAATGATCGGTAAATCTTGGTACACGTCCTTTGCGCGTCTGTTTGGTGTGTGTGTTTTTTTGTGCTAACTACACCTCCCAGTCACGTTTTGTACGTATTTTTTTCTGTTCTTTATGCTTTATGCCGACATTTCAATTTTTCATTCTAACTTTCTGCTCCGACGAGTCGAAGTCGAACGCTTCGGGTTCCCCCAGCATGCGTCTGCTGTACGAGAAAATTGTAAATAAACGTTTAACGAGTGAGGAAATGTAAACAGTGCCGTGGGTTTGGGGTACCGTATGCGTGTCTGGTACAGTAAACGATAGCAACCGTAGCAGGTTCGCCCCCCCCCCCCCCCTCATTCGCCTTCCAGTACGTCGGAAACGTCGATGCCGATCATGCTGGTTGATTTTAATTGCAGGAATAAATTGGAAATATCATTCAATTAGTTGTACCAGAATGGACCACGTTTCTTTCAACAGCTGAACGGCACGATGGCACGATGAGGATAGCCGGTGGGTAAAATGGATTTTCTCACTCCCTTTAAAATGAAAGCCAGGATGTTTAGGACGTGCCTTCGATCGATCGCGGTCGTGTACAGTAAACGCATTTAGTTGCAATGCAATTAAAGGTATATCAAAATGTTCGATTGTCCATGGAGTTTGCTCAATTGATTCATTACAGAGTTCATCTTCTTAAAACAAACCTTTCTAGACGGCTTTAAAAAGGTTACAATGGGCATCCTTTCTTCCATTAAAACTGATGTTTTAGGCACACTCTTTTACTTGTATTTAACAAACATCTTTAGCTCATCTTGATTCTTTGTCCGCACGCGCGCGCCAAACGCCAACCCGCCAACAACGGCTCGCGACGAAAGCATTTCGGTGTCGAACGGGATGGGATGTATTACATTGCCCCGGCGACAGCAAAGCACAACCGGGACATGTTAATTATTCCGGGGAACAGTATTTTGTTCTTTACAGTCGCCACTCCGACTCCTTCCCGAACCGGCCCACTTCGCAGTAGCAGCAGCAGCACACACACACACACACACACATACAGTAGTAGGCCGTGCCTTTAGAAAAGTCACCCCATCCTTAACAGCAGTAGCGCCTGCAGGAACGGCCCGAAAAACAAGCGCCGAACATATTTTGCTGATGTACGCCGGAGCAGTTACCACGCTTTCCTTTCGAACGGGAAGGAGTTTACTGGGAGACGTGAATGAGGCAACCAGTTCCCAGTACACAGACACTCGTGAAGGGGGAAAATGCATAAACCAAACCACCAGCCATAGCCGTAAATATGCTTACGAAGGAAGCAAACATCAGGGCTCAACTTTGTACTGAGCGAATGGGCATACAAACAACACGTCGAATAATGCGCAGCCGACGGCTTCTTTTTCTTCTTCTTCTTCTTCTTCCTCTATGGTTATAAACCAAGCCAGAGAAGTTAAAGCAGCGCTACATCATGGCTTGTGACCTGCCGCCGGCATAATGCAACGCAGCAGGCGGCGATTATGCACATAAAGTGAGGATTGAATTCGACAGCCAACTATTAATGTCTGGCGGACAGCACACGCCACCGGCTTGGTTTCATTTATGCGTAATCAATTTTTATGAGTGCCTTGCGTGTAGCCGTGCAATCAGTGCGTTCCGAAAATAATCCCAAAAAATCACCTCCAACCACCCGGTTCTCGTCCCGTTCTCCACGGTCATTCTAAGCCGACCTTGGCCTGTGTGCTTGATTTACGGCCTCACCTTTCAACTCGATTATAATCACAAAAACTCACAACCACGCTTTTGTCACTTTTGCTTTTCCGCTAAGAAGGCTCCACCAGAAAGCTTTCTTATGCAGGTGGGGAACAACTTTCCCCTGTCCCTCCATGCTTATAAAGATGCCGATTGACGTGAAACGAAATGGGTAAAGTGTGTCTCGGGGTTAGAAGAAGCCCGTTGTGTTGGTTGGCAATAACAAACAAAAAAACGAAAAACATACACTTAGCCGCAGTCAGTACAGTTCGACAGAGGAAGAGAGAATGAAAGTGTGTAGTGTATCGCATACCTTTTTGCATTTCCACAGGTCCATTTGCATATGTCCCCGGGAGCGGGGCGGGTGAGCAATCGCACCCAGGACCCTCACAAGACTCGACAGCACTTAAACTTTATTGCATTAATTATTTATCCCATATTTGACATGGCTCGATATTTTTTCTCTCTTCTTTTTTGCTACTTTGAAGCGTCTTTTGCCATCCAAAATCATTGCGAAAGCTTGCCAAACCTCTGGCGAAAAATTTCCACGAAAGCGTGTGAAATCATGTGAAGCATGAATGAATGATTTATTACAAAGTGCATTTACTTCAAGGTATGTAAACAGTGTCGACGTCCTCAGGAGTCTGCACACCACATCGCACGATATGGTCCAGCGATTCGGCCACAACTTCTTTAGGTTAGCGCAAGTGACCCAAGGCTACTCTGGGCAGCTTCCCCGCATGCCAATATTCGGCTCGACCGATGGTAGGAGTAAAGCGTAAAGCGAAATTCTAATTAACGAGCCTCCAGCCCACCTCTCCCACCGGCCGAGAGTCACTGTTAATAAATGCCAACGGTAAAAACAACACACATTTTTCTAATTTTTTACACCCTAAGCCCTAACACCGCGCTACTGCGACCGACCGACTACGCGCTAATATTTGCGTTAATGAGACGCGCTTTCGTCGTCGTCGTCGCCGTCGTTGGTGCTTCTTACGCGTGTGGAGTAATTATTACCAGAGATTAAGCGAGATGGTTGCGAAATAGAAACTGCAAATGGTCCCTCAGCACGGACGCGCTCGGGTCCAAGAATAACCTTCGCTGAGTACCTTCCGGCTGACGGCACAAACACGAAACTCGAACGCAAAAGAGAATGTTTAAAAATAAACGCAAAAACCCACATTACACATACCTAATGAGAGAGCAGCTTTGGGGAAAGAAATGATGATATTCAAATTCAAAGAGTTGTTGAAAGACACGCGGCAGGCAGACGAAATAGTTTTCTACTTCGAAAAAGCTCCGTTAATGAAGCTTTCGTACTGCGCGAAATGAACACCTAGAATGATTGAATTCGAAGAGCATGTAGCAATGAACATTCGAACAAGGAGCGGTGAACCATCACCAAGCGCCAACTGTCAGTTACTTAGTGTTGCCACTCAGTGTTCATGCCGCAAGTGCGCATGCACACCATGTGGCACTCACGCTGAGCGACTAGTTCGTTGCCCCAAAACCCAGAGCCGCCGACGAGCGAGATCCCAGATGCATTCGCTACGTTGCGTGCGTCCAAATAACCGGTCTTGGGACCGGCGTGTTGGCGCCACCCCGTACCACCCACTTGCCGCCGACGAGCGAGATCCCAGATGCATTCGCTACGTTGCGTGCGTCCAAATAACCGGTCTTGGGACCGGCGTGTTGGCGCCACCCCGTACCACCCACTTGCGTACAATTAAACGGGCGCACTGTGCCACGGTCAATGTCTCGGCTAGGCTGCGGGCACCTCTTCTCCCCTTGTACACACCAAAAGACATATTACAATTTTGTCGTAATAAATTCCATAATTGAATGCTTGTGCAACATGCGTTCATTAGTAAACATTTTATTCCTACCCGAATGCCGATTGCGCGCCAGGTTGCGACACCCCATGCACACACACACACACACGAGTTGAACGCTTTGGAAGCATCGCTTGATTGGGTTGCGTGCAGTACGAGTCAACCCCTTTCGACCTGGGACATGTTTCGCATTATTACCGTGTGCGCACCAGTAACTGCAGCAGCAGAAGCAACAGCACCACCGCTGGACGCTATGCACCGACCGAATGTGACGCTGGGGGTGATTAATATTCATTACGCACGGTGTCCCCACGGGCAGCCAGGGTTGTCCACATGGTACCTGGTCCACATGGCTTATGAAACCTTTCTTCAACATCACTTCTTGTTCGTTGTCGTCCACTCTCACCAACCTGTTAGGTCGTTTGCATGCTGCCTTATCATGCCGAGGTGGCTGCAAACAACCCTCGCTCACGTGTGTTCCCCGTACCCCACAGCGACCCACATCATAGTAGGCTAGGATTGCAATTAAAATTTCCTGCAGCTTGCTGGCTAAAATAAATCTCCACAACAAACACAACCCCTACTACTCGACGACGACGACAAGGAAGACGGCCGGACTACACGGCCGTATCCCGGACCACTTTCGTTGGTTGCAGAATGACTTAAAAAAAAACAACTCCACTTGCCTGTATGTACTACGACTCCACCATACTTCTTTTGGTCTCGGCTTGCAGGAAATGATTGCTTTACAAGTTTGTTCCACATTTGCGTTCCCAGGCTTTCTGGACGTATATTTGCGAGAAGGATGTTTGTTGGGCCACTTACCTGCAAAAAACGAAAAGAAAGAGAAGAAAAAACACTCAGATAAGAGCTAAAGCAGAACATATAGGCCCTGTGGACAAGGAAAAAAAACGGGACAAGATAATAATCTTGCTTCTGCAACAGGAGCAACACTGAATCTGTCGTCGACAAACGCATTAGGGGAGCGCTTTTTCTACTTGGATTTGCACAGACTCCCTTCGAGCAAAGTGCACAGATTGTGCGATAAGATAGAGATATTCATTTCCTTCTTCTTCTTCTTCTTCTTCTTTACTTTTGCTGCTAACCAGTTGAGATGTAGTACAACGGATTATAAGTCTAGACTTGAGAAGAGTGGGAAGTTTCAATGCAAGAAATTATGGAATGAACATGAAGATAAATTATCATTTTAAGTTCTTTCTAGCTCGCCTGTCATCTTCGTTCTTCTCGCCAGACGCAAATACTTGCTTGCATATTACGAAATGCTACACAGACCACAGAATTAAATTTGCAAATTACTCTTCTCCAATACTCGGAAAGCGTCGGGAAAACTTTATAAATCCACTCCGCACAGTAAAAGCTCCCCTTCCCAAGCTACCACGAAACCTCAGTCGCACAAGCGGCCAAAGAGTTGTCGAAAAGTTCTATTGGAATTGAACCCTTTTCTCTAGCGATTGTTCCTACTGGTGGTGAAAGCAACCGCCAGACAGCTCTGACCCAGCAGTTGAAATAGCTCACAGTTCAAGCTCGTCCTGTCTCGTGTCGTGGAGAACTATTTGTTATGGAAAAACTTTTCTGTACCGGTATAATATCATTTTTGGAAGTGTGGAAATGACAGGGTTTTGTGTTTTGATGCTGCTAGGGTAGACAATGTAGTGCTTTGTAGGAGGTCAGGGTTTGACAAACTACTTTGGTGGTGTAAGGAACTATTTGAATGATGAAAATCTTAATAATGAACATACTATTTGATCATTCTCTTTCATATTGGATAGATATTTAGTGATCTTCACTCATGTGTTATAAAAGTGGTCATTGTTTCAATCGATCCTAAATTGACCACCCCTGGGCGCGATACGAAATGTTGTTATTGTAGTGGGAAAGGTTAAAGTTCAGTCTATTTCCAAAGAAACATTGCTGGTAAATGCAATTATGAAATGATAAACCAATGAATAAATCATAACTTATCAGTCCTTCTTCCCCGCAACTGGGAGTTGTTCGAATAGTCCAACTCTACAGTAGACGGTTAATACGATATTCGATGCTAATCAGGCTGCAGTTCCGATAGTTACCGTTCGTCCAGCCGCATGCTGCTGCGGCTGATGTCGCTCCAGGCGGACATCGAGCGGGGCCGCTGGAAAAACTTCGAGCCCCTCCTCGAACCCTCCACCGGCGTGCCATCGAAGGTTTCTGGGGGAAAATTAACGATTCGTAATGCTTTCGCACTGCTGGTCGAGTTGCAGCTTTCCTCGGACATACCCAGCGCACTGTAACTGATACGGAACTTGCTCATATTTGCCCCGCCACCCGGCACCACCTGCTGGCGCCGTCTGCCTCACCACCACTCCCGTCGGGCCCTGCTTTTGTCGCTCCGTCTGCTCCCGCCGATCGACACACGGCCACGGCCATACCTTACGCGACGACGCTAGCTGCGATAGCGTACGATCGATGGTACCGCATTGCGTATGGCAAACGCACGCCTCAGAGAGAGCGCGCGCGACACCCCTTAAGACGCACTAATTTAACGCTAATTAGTAACACGCTCACACACACACACATACACACATGTACACTAATCGACTTCACTTTGATGCTTCACCACAGCTCGATTTTAATCACTTTCTTTTCCGGCGAGTATTATCTCCAGAGCGACGCGCAACACCACTCACTGATGAAGATCTACGGCGTAGACGAAATATTGGCCGTACTGCGATGATTGCCAGCTCGCACCGTTACTGCCACTGACTGGATCACATTGGTACGGCCGCTAGAAGAAGCCGTGCCGAGTGCTCCCCCTTCTCCGCCCGTTTCGTCGGTACGCACGACACCACGAGGACACACGACTTACCAACCCTGGGCCGTCGTCACACTACTTTTCAACCTGCCCTCAACACACTACATAAATCAAAACCACCACCATTATCTACACACACACACACACACACACATACGCACTGTTGGCCACCCCCTCCCGTCCGTCTTACTGGCTGGGGTGTGTGTGTTTTTCGACGACTGTGAAGGAGAGCAGATGACGCTTTTCCAGACCGCTCAAAACAAACCTCCCAAGAACGCGCAAACGCGCAAACATACAACGCCAAAGAAATAAACACACAAATCACGACCGCACCGAGAACACGCAACCTGACGCAGCTCCCTCCCTTCTACCTTTTCGATCGCAGGGCGTACTTTTAGATCAACATTTTTGGAATATTTTGATTGCATTCACCTCCGCACGCACACTGGCCTGAATGACGGGGTGAGGCCTTTATGTTCGCGCTAAAAACAGGGAGTGGGTGAAGGTAAATCACAATTTCACTTGTGTTTTTTGGGTGTGTTTGTTGAGCAAATTTTTGACTGAAAGAACAAAGTTGTCTGGGTAGGTGTGTTTCTTTTATTTTGCGGAGAAAGATGCTGGATGGAAAATTAACACTTCATGGGTGAAATTTTACGGCATTATGTTACGAAATTGAGTTTTCTCGTGTGTCTGATGAGAGGAAAAGGTTAACAAAATAGGATAGAAAAACATGTCCATGCATTTGTTGACGCAATAGGGGACAATTGTCCTTTTAGCTAGGTTGTTTTTCCTACATTCCCAATTTTCCCATGTTAGCGTATTTGCACATTTTCCTCGCCCAGTATCAATTATCAACGCCCATTGTAAGGGATTACCATTCTTCCCGTTCCTTTGGCAATCTGTCCTCACATTTCCTGAGGAAAGTTTTGCGCACATACACACACACACACACACACACACACAAACGCACGCGCAGCTCCGAAATGGTGTCAGCGGCGTAAGCGATGAAAACCGTACCGTGTACCGTACCAGCGCACCACCATTGTTGAGTTGAAAATAAATAAAGTGTCGGTGTTGCGAATTTCTCGCAAAACACTGGGATTTTAAAATGAAATATTTCCTCGTGCTCTGTTTCGTGTTTCACAAAAAAAAACACACAGAAACGCCGATTTGCTTTGCCCAGCTCCACACGCCAGAAGAGTTGCAAAACAAAGCAAACAATAATTATTGGGCACGAATGCGAATTTTAGCGAAAGGTTTGCCCCGGTTGCTTCGGTGTCGGTCGGCAGGATGAAAGAATGGGCCATTTGGAGCCGAATTTGCCTATTGGTCGTTTGTTTGTTGTGTCTTTTTTTGTTTGGTCGTAACGACATGTAACGCAATGATTCATGACGGTGGGCCTCTTTGCACTGCACAGAAATGATGGGAGGAAATATGACACACACACACACAGAGAGAAAACAATTTGTACAATAATTGCCGGTGAGTGTGTGTAGGAAATATGATGATAAATGATAGTATTAATAATCTAGTTTGCATACATTCGTTGTTGTACCGCTTTTCCCGCATCGAACAAGGCGTAATGGCAGCAAACTAAATGAGAAAAAATCACCCTATTCCTAGGAACTGTACCTTACATGAGCTGAAACTGATTCCATCTAATGGTAGCGGCTCTCGGAAAAGAGACCGAAATGAATCAGAAGCGATAAGCCGGCGTAATCTGGACGTACCATCAAACGCTTTTACGCTAAGCCTTTGAAAGGGTTTAATCCCCAGTAGCCATTGGAAGGTGAATTAGTTCGCATTGCCACCCAACAGATGTCGCCGGTTGTCACCGGGTAAAAGGTTCGATTAATTGTAGAAAGGTTGGCCGGGAATCGTTTCAATGTTTCCATTAACACAAACTCTTTTCATCCACAAACTGTTTGCTATAAATTGGTTTTTGCGATAAATGGCTTTCTAATTGCCCGCCTCTGCCTGCTGCCCAGTATGCATAATTCAACACCCCGGTACCATCATCGGTTGACAGATAACTTTTCTCTTCTTCGATCGATAGATTTTCATTTCTATCCTGCACAAGCTGACACGGTTTATCCAAAAACAAACAATTTCACTTCCCATCGGTCTTCTCTGGTGATTCCATTACACCGACGGAACGCATGTTAAATGATTCACTACGGTGAACATGGAACGATGGATCGGAGTGGGAGGATTATTTGCAGTATCTCATTAATCATCAGTTCCGATCGATTGACCGGAAGGTTGGACGGTTCAGGGGAGGACCGTAAGCAAGTGAAGCAAAATTACAGCTACGGCGTAATGCAAATCAAACGATCGATTGGTTTGTGGAGAATAAATTAAATGTAAAGATGGTGTGTACATATTTATACAAATGTTTGTCGTTGATTCTGCGGCATCGAAACGAATTGTATAACTCAGTATCAAATTACGCCAAGATTATGTTTTCATCGTTTCAATAAGACTTTCACAGTACAACTTTGTCCTTTATCGTGCATTGTGTGTTGCCCTTGGCAAGTTAAAGTGAACATCTAATACATGTCAGTGATCAATGCTATGCAGGAGAGAACATCTAATGAGTCCAAAAGGTGAACCCCTTCATCGGTGTGGATACAGGAATAGGGCAAGTAAGGTCAGTCCGAGAAAACCCCCATAAATATGTCACTTTACACGATCAATAAGTGTGTTACACCTGATGTCACGATGCGTCCAACGGCTGATTGAAACAGGGTTAGAAAGGAGAGAAAAAAAACGCCCGACCTGACCTAAATAAACGGCATCTATACTTCAGCAATTTCCTCCTCCCCAAAAGCTCGCTCAGTTGGTTCGTCAATGTCTTCTTTTGTTGTTGTAGGTTCCACCTCAGTACAACTATTGCGTAAAGAAGTTTTGCACACTGCGGAGGCGTTCGTGTTGGCACAAAATGCCTGTAAAACAACCAGGCTAACAAGTTGACGCTAAACCCTTCGCTTCCGCATACATGAATAATGTATTGTATGATCCTTACGGTTTAACTTTCTGCCGGCCTGCGTGTTTTGATTTGAAAACCCCAAGCTTTAACAGGACCTCAGGGAATTTCCTCGAAAAAGCAAAGGATATAAACGAAACCCAATCCTTTCATGATGGCTTTCGTCAGGGCCCTTCTTCTTCTTCTTCTTCTTCTTCTTCAGAAACTGATCAATATTCGGCTGTACGCCTACAGAGTGATGCTATTTCAGATCAAAGCAAGCCTTGCAAGTGTCTGGGAGACGTTCAGTGGTGACAAGTTGATGAATGCTTCACTTTGAATCACCACCTACCTCGGATGGAATGGATCAATGTATTGATTTGCTAATGATTTTTGCATAGAATGGATTTGACCCAACAAAGACATTCACACTTTGCTACCATAGTATTTAATCCTCACCGAGCAAAGTACAGTCCATCTTCTGGATGAATATTCATTTCGTTTTTATTTAATTTGGCTCTGGTTTTTCATGAGTAGCTAATGCCATCGCGCTCACCTCTCGCTGTTCACGCGGTCACGTTCGTCTGGTTGGCACAAGATAAACGAGAACATCTTCAAGCAATTGAAAAGGCCACCCCGGAGTGGGACACGCACCGTAAAACTGGAGCATGGTCATAAATCAATGATAAATCGGCCGACCCGTTGGCGTTGGTGGTGCTAAATTTATTGTCGAATGCGTTACGAAGACAGCGAGAACCGAAAGAAGGCAAATCTTTTCCATGCTCGAACAGGCTCCCTGACAGGCAGGCAGAGACAAACTTCTTTGAGGGCAACCTTCAGGCGATGGAAGAAATTTAAAGGAAATATGATAAATATCCTTACAAAAATGTGTAAAATACAACGTGCACCACACAACACTACAGCCTGCTGCTTGACGGTTGTCTTTAAGTTCTTCTCAAGAACGGGAATCATTGTTGAAAAAACACAATCAATGGAGTATTCTTTTATTCAACAATTCAGCGCTCCCGGGAAAGAAAGCCTAATGCCTAATTCAGCATAATCTTTGCACGAGGTACGGTGTCGATGTCGTCGCGATTTAGCGACCCTTTTTCCCAGCCTGGAATGATGCAAATGCCTCACCATCTCACACCTTGGTACTGATACTGAATAAATTAAAGCGTCTTTCATCTTTCACCGGAATAGAGATTAGCTCCAACACTTTCGACCGATCTACGTCCTACTTCTTTCAAGACGGCTACAATCTTTGGCTTCAGTGGGAAGGAGATAGAACGGAAAAAAGCAACAAAATCACCTCGAGGGGAATTAATCGCGGTTTTATTTACGACACTCCTTGGACGTGTTTCGTATGGAATAAACGGGTTGGAAGAGTTTTAACGCCTGGATTGTGTCTTTTCGCTAGATGTTTGTCCTTTTCACTCTTGAATTGTTGGCTTATATTAAAATCGAACAAACTTTCTACGGAAAAGTGCAAAATTTGAATCTTTGCTATCTAAAAGGCAATTAAGTGACTGATGTCATACGGATTGCATACTTTCAGGCGTTATGTAGCTAAATGTAGCCATTAAGACGTTACTCGTTAATCTTTTTAATCAAATTACTTACAACTTGATTAAATTATCCCAACAAGACTTTATGGAACGCTCAACTCAAATGAACGGACGAAGAATGTCGGCCTGCGTCAGCTAGCAACTATCTCCTCGTCAATCAACTGGCCATCGGACACGGTCAAGGACTGCATAAGCATGTTAGAAGGATCGTATCAACCTTGTTCTTATCGCGATAAGCCATTCAACTCCAACAGCTGTTGCCGTACGTCGTTATAGACCGTGTAGCTGGGAAGGACCGTACACATGGGTCCAAATTTATTGAGCAGCACAAATGTATCTTAGATGCTCGAAACAACCGACCTCACAAATAGACACCGTCGACACAGTCTAGGCATGAAGAGTGGGTATAGCGATGCTCTTTGACATTGACAGCCAAGCGAAGAAAGGCAAGACAAGCCCTGAATATGGGATGGTAGGGATTCGAAACACTTATCTTTTGGGGCAAAATTTCATTTCGTATTCCAGTCACAGCGTGGAAGTTTGAACGCGTGAGAGGATTTTTCCTCGGGAAGCTGTTTCGTTTCACTCCGGACGATTCACTTCCCGATCGATTCCGATTGGCAATTGATTCGTATTTAGAGGCAGCCAGCATTCTCCGACTCCATGTTCAGCGCACGAACGATGTGGACGAATAGCTTACAACTAATACAACAAATATTGATCTTTGATATTTGCTAGAGCTTAAAGCGATTTAAAAAGGCGAATTTAAGCTGCAACACATTCGCATGTTTATGTTTGATCCATGCCTGTAAAGTGCTAAAAGCTTCTACAGTACCACCTTCTTCTGAAATAAAGCTCAATCCAGCGTTATAAAACAATTTCCCAAGCAGGTCCAAACATACATTCAACCTCAAAAACTCATAAACTTCGTCGCCATGAGTCCGCAGGACTCATAAAACCACAATTTCCCACGACCACATTAACGCGGTGCGCTGTGTCGCTGTGCCACTACTACCCGATGTTCTGGTCCCGCTCCGGTCCCGCTTTCGGGGTGACAGAAACACGTGAAAGCATGTGATTTTGCACGCTTTCTTTATGATCCTGCCATTAATGCTATAATGTTTGTTAATGGGCTTATGGTATGTTCATCAGCGCTACCCGTTTCCCGTCCGGTCCTCGGTTGCGTCCATGGTTCCGCGTTGAAAACAAAGCAATATACTTCCCAGCGGGTGTGGGAAGAGCTTTACTACAGTGCACGGTATTGTTCGAGTGAGCTTGGTGGTGGTGAAGCTTTTCACATCCTCCCACTGACACAAAAGATTGGTGAAAAATCACACCCAAGAGGTGAGGGCACAAATGAATGGAATGAATGGCACAAAACAGCAGGAACAGCAGCAACGACATGGACCTTATTTCGTGCACATGCACCACATCGTACCGGGAGCTTGAGCGTTTTGACAGTAAGCAGTGAGTGAGCTTGATACGTACATACAGGAATTCCTTCCTTGTCGTATGTTAATTAAAGTTCGGATCTTCCCACTCACTCACGGGGTGAGAGCCTGTGGCAGAGAGGGGAAACACAGACCTGGGCTTTTATTGAAAACTATCAAGATGACATACAGGAGCGGCACAGGAGTGTGCACTACGCTGACACTAGGCACCAGTTGCGCAACAGCAGCTGGTGGTAGTCCCTGCCCCCCCACCCCCTCCCCAGCATTGCAGGGTTTATTGCGGTAGAGTTCTAATACCCACGGGCCCCACCGAGTCACCGTGTCATCGAGCCGTTGTGGGAATTGTTGCCCTGCAATGCATTTCGAAACGTTCAAGGCTCAACACGATCGCATAATCATCTCCCACAAATGGGACTTTGTTCCGGGCCGTTGTTTAGCTTCTGCCACAACACTCCCTACACCCAAACCCCCAAACCGAGCCACCGACGGAGGTGTCCAGAGCATGGCTTTGGAACAGTTTGCCACTCGGCATACAGCTTATCTCCCGACAATGGTGTCAATTAGATGGACTTTTCTGCGGGCAGTAAAACCTAACCAGAGGAGAAGCGGCCGCCCACAATCCAACTGGGAGAGGATTGTTGTTTCAAATAATGGGTCTTGTATCGTTAGGTGAACGTTTCCGTTTGCAATGCTTCGTGACAGGGAGCCGCCCATGCGGTGTTGACGATGAACTGCCTACCTGATGCCATGGCGCAGGAAATGATTTTGGGAAATTGAAATGAAATATGAAACAATAATCTTCGTCATGTTGACGTGCTTTTGGGAAGAAGAGCTTCTGATGCTTTACGACTCGGATCATTATTTGTTAATCATGTTTCCTCGGTGCGGTTGAAAGCAATGTAAGCGATTTGAGCTTTTCTTTTTTAAGACAAGCGGACGTACAAAAATACGTTCTTCTCTTCCATGGTAATGTAAAGAAAAAACTCGCACGACTTTTTTGACGACTCCGACAACTCCGATGCCGTAAAACGCTATCTTGAAACGCCTGAAAAGTCCACCCATAATCGTAAAATGGAATCTCCATGTCGTTTGCAGTTTGTTTCGAATTGTTTGGTTTCTTTCACCCCTCCATCCGTATCACGTTACTTTGGAACAACAATTCGCTTTCTCGCTGTTGGCAGCGCTTCATTTCTCTTCTCAACGCTTCCACCACCTACGATGGAGGTCATGTTTCTGGAGCAGTGCTCTAGTGCTCCTACCGGAGCAAATCGTACAAAATTGCCCCATAATCACTGCTATCGATATTTTCGTACGTACAACCATGCGAGTCTTTCGCCAGAAGAGATTGATATCCGTCCATCGGGAGGAGTTTGACATTTGATTCTACGGCGATTTATTACACACACACACGCTCACATACTGGTCGGATGCCAAAGTCACATCAAACAGACGTGGACTTGGTTTGAAAATTGAAACGAGAGTTGTTGAAGCCAAAGCTCAATTCCGTGATCTGCGCTGGGAATTCGCGCTCCGTTTGATGTGGTTTGATGTGGAGCCTTGTGTTTGTGCTTCGTCTCAACGGACAGTTCAAAGCTGGACGGTGCCGGAATAAAATCAATGTTGACTTGGATTTGAGGTTTTTATTTTCAACGCCTCTGGTACATTTTCACCCAACCGCTTGAAAGCGTTCAGTTATCAAGGGGGATAAACCTAATTCGGAAAGCTCCGGACGATTCGTCTACCAGGAGTAATCATGATATTTTTAATATGTTTGTCTATCGCTTGCCTTGTATATTTTGGAACAAAGGAATAAGAACAAATTTCAAACTACTCTCCTGTAGCAAGTCACCTCTTGCTCATTTTTACTGTTCCTCCCAAACAAACGAAGAGCCATTTAAACAGAAGGAGAAAGGAAAAATCAAATTCATTTATAATCGATTACCGAAACGGGGAAAAATGCCGGATTAATAGGGAGAAAGAAACGTTGGAACAAATCGAGAAAGTGTAATCGATCGGAAATTATGTCTCCCTGGCTGGAAGATCCCCGGCTTGTTTCGAAGTAGGTTAACGATTGGTGCAACAACAAACGATTACCAAATCGGCACGGCACACATCGTTTCAGTTACACAATTCTGCTGAAGATGATTCTATCGATCGTTGTTGATACGATGAGCACACGGAGCTATCAGATTCTAGCGAGGGTTCCTCGCACAAACTGCCATCTGGAAGTCTCAGGAACGTTTCAAGTACGAAGAAGGATGTTTTTGATTTCAAGTAACATCTTCTACCGTGCAAAACATAATACGGACATAAAAACAGTTAAAAGCTTTGTGTTGAAAAGATGTCCATTGTATAAAACTAGTTTAAATCCAACTCAGACATTTTCCTCTGCAATCCATCAAACCGTAGTAATGGAAGCGTGGGGTTTTGTGAGACTTTTTGCTGGGTTGCCTGGGTTCAATGTCAAAACAACGTCAAACAAGTCTTCGTACGTTCCACACCGCTCCACCACCAGCTCCACATTTCTCATTCCTCTTCATCAAAACCGGACTGAACACATGGTCGGTTTCAATGGCAGCAAAAGCAAAACGCCCAAGTAAGAAAATAACAAATGGAGTTAACGGCCCGTACTGTAAGCCCATCATGACTCCGGGAGCTTCCGTCGTATTACACGCCAGTTTTCGGCTTTCCAGTTAGCCTTTGTTGCCTACATTCCAGGGGGGAGATAGTCGTGGTGGTGCTTCATGAGTAAGCACGGTTGCGTGACATGAGCTCATTTTTCCCTGACTTTCAAGCGTTTCTTTAACACTTTACCCAGAGAATGGAAGGAATGTGATAGGTGGAGAACACAATTTATAATGAAATATTTCACTAGGCTTGAAATGTTTCTTTTAAGGATAATAATAAAGCGTCTGCTAACCAGGCACAAAATAAGCAGGAAAGAAAATGATTATTTGTATGAATGTTTTACATAATTTTCTTGAAGTGCATGAAAGTGCTCATGAACCTAAGTATGAATATTGTAACAAAGCAGAAATTTGTACTGCACGTTGCATACTTTAAGGCGCTTTGCTGATGATTTTCTACATAGAGTTATTTGTAACTTTGGATATCAGCGAACTGAGCTTGAGATATGTGCACAGTTAACTCACAAACAAACTCAAACTACAAATCAAATGTAGCACCTGATCAGCTCCTAAAATACACTTTCCCTGTTTCAGTACGAACGTACCATATTAAACAATTTCCCTAAATACGCCACAGCAATAATTTACTTGTTGTTTAACCTAACGCCGCACATTCCCCGTTTTACCATGCAGTAGAAAATATTTTCAATAAATTTAAACTTTTTCCCACCCTGCACTGCACTGTGCTGGATAACCGAAGCAAGGGGCACGTATTCCCACGAATCTGCAAGTGGTAGGGCACGTGAAACCTCTACAGAAGTGCACAACATCAGCCATAAAGATTTGGGGCAAAAAAAATCGAACCAAAAACCCAACCTCACTTGCTACCGGAAAAGTTTTCTTCCAAACGAGCAAAACGTAGAGTGTAAATTTCACTCAGACACTCGCTGTTCGGTCGCATCAAATTCGGAATTCAGGATTTTCCAACGGCAAACACATTGTTTGCATGCTTGTTTTCGTTTGAGAAGAAGCAGCACTGAACCATCGCCTGTGAACGTTTTGCTAGATTTGAGCAAAAGTTTTACGAGAAGCCTAGGGTAAGGCAAATTTAATCCTCAAATATATACTCCTTGGTTGCTTTTATATGTACCCAACTATTATGCTACGTGAAGGTGTGTTGCGTGTGAGGGTTTGCGTTCACGCAAAGAGATACCACATAAACATTTACTACTATGTGTGCATCAAGGAAAACGGTCCTCGTCATACTTGCAGACGCACGAAGCCATCATAAAGCACGTGCAAAATCCTTCAAAGCATAGCACAGGCAAAGCATTAAAGCACCGTAGTAATAGATCCTACCAATACAGGGACTCCTTTGTACGAAATTGAAGCACAAATCTTGAGGTAAGCGTACCCGCAAACGTAATTCGAGAGAAACGAGATAAAAAGCACCACTTTCCCAGTCATCTATGGCATTGATGATAGACCGTCCACGAAAATATCATTTCTGTCACCAACAGCAACCGTGCAGCGGCGCCTGAAAGCATTCCAGCAAAGGCAAAGTGGATATGCAAATCAAAACCCCATCAAAACGTGGTTTATGCTCAACCCGAATGCGAATTTGCTGCGAATGACAAAGTGCTAAGTCAGTGCTAACTTCACGGTCGGGCTGGCAATTCCCTTCAGTAGCAAACCCGGGATTTGTGAGGGGATTCTTCACGACCTTCTTGAGGCCGAGATGATGGTAAAGGTGTATCGGAAGATGGTTGTAAACATGTTGATATTAGGGAAGAAGTTGTTGGTTTTAGAGAACGGTTCGATAGCAAAATAGTGCTTCAATAGTGAACGTTAGAAGGAAGCTAGTATACTTAACACGGGTTCCATCCATTCAGCCCCACAAACAAGTGTCATTTCACGCTGATGACACGCTCAGAATTTTTTTGTCAATGCTGATCGTAAACCATAATCCTCCGCTGGCCGAGCTGCTAATTAATTTGAGCACCGGTTTCATCAAGGTAATTGGTTTTTTTCCACAAAGCAATAATTCATATTTCAGCTGGGTGGAATCATCAGCAGAAATCATTAACGGTGCTGGAGGTAAAATCAATACTCAATACGGTTCCGCACTTGTTGCGCTGTTTGAGCGGACTTGTTTTTACTTTTTTACGACTTTATCGGGAGCTTTTTATCGCCTTTCTCTAATGGGGGATCCATTTCTAACCGAGCTCTAAAGGATATTTTAATGTCGCTTTCTTATTCATAACTTTAAAGCTTTTAAAAATGATGGGCTCTTTGTCCGTTGGTTTAATCGCTGAAATCAATAGCACCAGCTCGCCAAGTTTCCATAATTGCTTTCCGTGAAAGTGAGGCAAACGAAGAAAGGGAACACAAAGCAGCAGGAAACGATTCCGATATGAATCGTAACGCTTCGCTGAATACTGCTAATTGGACAAAAGAAGGTCTCCCGGGGCTCGTCTGTTCACAGTCCAACCTCAACAAAGGCAGGGAATTCCAAATGTGTGGTCGTTTTGTCAAACAAAGGCTCAGACCAGTGGACTCGGTTTTTTTTTCATCTACCTAAACCTTTGCGTCCTTTATCGCACGATAATGAACCGTGTCGTACCGGAGAAAGAAGTCTCTGCATGAAAGTGTTCCAAAGAAATGGGGATACAAATTGCACCCGCAAGCTAGCAATCTGGTAGGAAATAAGTGAAACACTTTTTGAACACAAACTAGTTGGCGAATGCAATTCTCTTGCTCCACGGGACACTTTGCACCTCCATGCTGCCCTTACAAATGTGCTTGCCCAGGCTACGAACGCTTGGTAATGCAATCTGGATTTGAGGAAATGGAAAAGCATGAAATGGTTCTGCCTCTGCAATCTCCCCAGTCATGCTCAAGGTGTGTTAAACAAGTTTACAGGATTGTTTGTCATTTCTCCTTTTTTATTTTTAAAGGCACAGTGGGATAGGAGATGATCTGCATCATTACAAAATTACGATAATGCTTGGTTTGGAGGATGGGTACTAGCGAACTACTGCCTTTATTCCAAGAAGATAACAATATGCAATTTTCTTTAGACCGGAGCACCTAAAAGTATGCAATTTGTTGAACAAAAGGGCGATGATTACTCTTCAAGTTGTGGCCACTCGTTGGCAGTATCCATCCCACTGTCCAACGACGATTTCACATTCAACTTTCACCAGCAGTTACTTGGAATGCTGCCGGAACGTCAAAAGGAATTTTGAAATACTTTCAAATAGTTGAATGAAAGTTATTTTAACAATTTCTTCTGAAGAACTGCACTGAAACACGTTCCACATAGCGAATGCTCTTTGCTTGCAGTCACAAAAACAGTGCATCTGCCTTTGCCAATTGTGAAACGCAGCAAACTCATCCATCATTTGCTGCTATCAAATGTGAACGATGAGAAATCACTTTGATACACTTCAAGCAAAAAAAGCAGACACACACACACATGGAAGGCACACCTCTGCACACGAAACACGTCATCGATGCTTCGATGGCCCCAACCTAAATGAGCTTTGCGAACGACTGCACAAACGGATGGGCTTCGTAACTTTTGCCCTTTTGCCAAACATAAATTGGTTTATGTCCGGATCCGGACGCTTGGTTTCCCATACGCCTTCCGGGGGAATAGTCGTACAGTGAATAAAAAAAACAGCCCAAACGGAAGGTAACGCAAAGTGGAGATGAAAAATTAGAATACATTCATCATAGCACATCCCACTTTCAGTGAATAAAAAAAACAGCCCAAACGGAAGGTAACGCAAAGTGGAGATGAAAAATTAGAATACATTCATCATAGCACATCCCACTTTGAACGTTTGTTTCGGGTTGTTCGCCGCCCAGGTCAGCCAGACTGAGAATTGATTTCGGTTTACGAAAAGTCGAGATTCGAAGCATAAATTACCTCGGCTCGGGGGTGGCACGTTCATTCGATGCAAAAAAAAAGGAAGACCCAGCAGTAAGAGAAAAATTTATGCAAACATAAATAAACGTGCATTTTTCATTCTCTGCTTGTAAGTGCCGTAAAAAGAAAACGTTGTCTCGGGCGCGTGTTCGTGTGTTGCATAAAATGCTAATTATTCTTCGCTCAAAATTAATACGATACTTTCCGAGAGTGAAGAACACGTAACGCTTCACTGACAATAACTCTTGTTCATATTTTCTTTCGGTGCGATGCTTTGCGACTCCCCAACTCCCTCGATTAATGTCCATGTTGTACGCCTTTGTCTCGCGCGCAAAGAATCCTTTTCTTGTCCAAAAAAGCACATGTAGCACGAGAAAGGACGCCCTCGTGCCTCATAATCTAGTGCTTTAATTCAGTGGATGGTTGTTGCAGCCAAGCTGGGTCTTTTTTCTTTGCCATTTTCTTCTCCGCTACAGCCGCTACAGCCGCTGTAGAGACAAAAAAGCTTGCGGCCCTCTCACCATACCCCCTCAGCACCCTTATCCACACGTCTTCAACTCTGCTTATTGATGCTCGTTTTCATCTCTATCGTTTCCGGCGCCATGATAAAGGACATGATTATCTACGCCCTTTCATGTTGTACCAGTTCGTTTCATCATACACTTCCACCCGACGGCACACATTTGTCGCGCCTTTGTGAAAGGGGTCCCTCGTTCGCTCGCTCTAAAATAGCCACCGCCTTCGTCCACATGCAACAGGAATAATGATGGCAGTTTTTCATGGCCATTTTTGTGTTGCCTTCATTCGCTGGAATGATGCGGAATGCATGACTTTCTGCCGTGCTCTCGTTAATCCTTTCCCAATCCACAACCAACCCTCATCAGTGAGCCAAAGTGTGTGTAGGGTTTGTATGTAAAACCAGGAAACGCTTCATGATCCTTCGTACACACGCTCGCTTACGTCAACGCCTCGACGAAGGGCTAATTGATGGTTTACCCGGATTTTACGACGAATACAGCCCACGAACCACTCCACGTCTTTTAAGCAAACCATTAATTTTTACGTGTTTACGTTTCATGAGTGGGCTAGCCTTTGGACGGTATTCCAGGGTGATCGTGAAGAGGCAAACTCATGATGAAAAATGGAACAATTTGCAGACATTTTGTTAATATGATGATAATAAGGGGAGCTTTGCGGTGAGTGGTTTGAATTCGAATCGATTTAAGGGACAGTCAGCGGAGGGAAACCGGTTGATTAATTGGTTTTAAATCGATGCTGATATGGAGGACGTTTGTTAGGTAAGTTAGGAGATTAATTTATGAATTAAAAAGCACCCTAATAATTCCTCCAAATTCACTGTACAGTAACTTTAACTTCGATGCAAAACGTATTGTTTTAAAGCACTACACTTGTGACCTTCAGAAGGAACCTTCTTAAAGACCCGGATACCTTCCATTTTTGCCGTCTAACGACCAATCCCACGATTATCGATTCGATTAGCAAACCCAACGACCACTGGCGGCCTTCCTCATTTGTCATTCACTTGAGGAAAAAAAAGGAAAACAACTCACATAACCATTCTCACTAACCCAAAAAAGGACTCCGAATACTGGGAAGAGTATCCAAATTGATCCAACGGTCAGATTAAGGCAAGTCATAACCCAACCCAAGCTACTATCCATCCGTTTTTTTTGTGGAGGTTTTCCTAGAACCTATGTTTTCTTATGTTATTTTTAGTTTATTTTTATGAAATCAAATTGACCATGAATAGGATCTCGCACAGACAGTCCCATATTTTCCCCATCTTCCGGACTAGATCTTCCCAGCTCTCAACAGTTACAACCAGAGCTGCTCCTTTTGTCAGCCGATTAATCAATCGCACAAATCTTGAACCTGTGGCAACTGTGCTGGCAAACAATTAAGTCGTTTCTTTCCTTTTCGGCGAGATTTTTCGCAAATATTTCATCCACACCACTCCCAGGAGAGTCGCGTCTTGAAAGTGGCGATAAAGGTGTGGAACAAAAGGAGACGAAATATTAACGACGACAGCTTCATTACAGCCGTGTGCGAAGCAAGTGTCACTTTTGTTTGGAAAAAAAAATGTGTAGAAAATAGGGAGGACAGTAACAACAAAAACTGTTACGACAAAAGTTTCTCCTATTGTTGGTCATCCATTTATTTTTTTTTTCGGCGTACACACAAAACCTCACAGGCGAACCCTTCTCACAGGACGGGATAGTCCTTGGGTTCATCGTCACTGAACTGGAAGTACTTTACGAGCAACGAAACTTTCCCTTTTATGCGGGAAAAGCCCGGAAAACCTTCTAGTGGACACGTACACACGACGCACCGTACGTACACGGCGCACGGTATTGCTCCGGACGTTCAAGACGTTCCTTAAAGCCACGTCAGCGACACTGCGAATAGATAATGTGCCACGAGCTCCGTGCCGCTTCAGTTTTCTGGTGCTGAGTGCCAAAAATGTGCCTTTCCTGAAAGGGACAAAGAGCGACAGAGACACGTTATGTGACGGCTCCAAATTGACAACGGCATCGGTCCCTTGTTCCACCAGCTAGGATCCTAGCCAACGGAACAACGGTTCGAACGAGCCAATTTTGTTCGAGCATAAATCTCCCGCCCCGGGACAGTTTCGGACCAGGGGGAATGGACGGGCGAGCAGGCAGAGTTTCGTGGTTCTCCGGACCAGCTGCATCGTTTTATCGATAAAACAAAAAAATGACATTTTCCAACCATAGAGAAAGCTTTCCTAAGGCGTTGCTGGTTACTTATTTTCTCGGTTTCATACTCTACTTTAGATGATACTATATGAAGCAGAAGTTGGGAGTGGTGAATTTTTTATCTACTTCTGGCACCAAATTCCCGGTTTCCTCTCGATGGGAAACCCGGGAGGCTTAGCACGATATTTGAGGTTATGTAAACATTTGTTTAGAAGCCTCTCCGACTAACGATCCTTGCATGATAGACAACCGAGTGCTACACTCAATACACACACACACAAACACGCAAAAATCAATGCTCCAATGTATCGGCCATTGTGTGCATTGCCATCAGCAGCCTATTGTATGGAGAGACATGGTGTCCCCGTCCTGACGGATGGGATGTTGTTTGACTTCTAAGTCCCCCGTCAACTAATCTGCTCAACAAACAAGAACACATCCGCCCCCATGATGCGAAGAGCTTTCGTGTGATCCTAAGCTGGGGAAAGAAGAACAACAATCACACTGTCACTGAACCCACACGCATCCACGTAGGGCTCGAGTAGAGACTGAGAAGAATAAAACCATTTTGTATGCAAAATTCCCAACGTGATGGTATCGCAATAAAAGGAAAAAATCACCCCAAAGATAACAAAGGAAGTAACTTGACTTTCGCTTCAAACTCATTCACCACACACTTCGAAATTCGCCCAACAGACTCATGGCCCAACGATACACCAATAAACTTCCAAATGCAATTAATCCACGTTAGTACCACTTCACTGAACACTTCACTGGGGGAGGGTGGGACCGTGCGCTATCGTGCATCGTGGAAACGCACCGAGCCGTGAACCGATTCCGGCCGACACCAGCTGCTTCCGGGAGGAACCGATCACCCCTCCCCAATAGATGCGTGAAACTTTGCGACGCTTGAACTTGAATCTTTCCGGACACATAACTTCCCATCGCCACACGCCCCACAATCACACTCACACACACACACACCGACAACTCTGCGATCTAGTAATCCTTTCCCACGGACAACATTCGAAATCGATTATCCTTCTCCTCCCATTCTAGGCAGCACAAGGTCCGGGACGCTTGTGCGAGCAAATGAAGACATCTGCTACACTGGCAAATCGGACCCTCGGCCACTCTGGGACCGGGCGCGGTGGTATCTGTCTTGTTTGCTTATCATTTAATCTCCCCCTGGTAGCGGATTCACTCCCTGCCCTTGGGTTGGGATTTATTTTGCTCCAACACTTCGGCTTCGGCTCTCCGTTTTCAATCCCAGCGCACAAGATTGGTGTGGTGGGTTGTACTACCACCACGAGCACACTAATTCCGAAGATCCAACGAATTATCACCTTCTTGTTTTTTTTCGCCACTCGCACAAATTACACTCTCTTTAGAACAATTTTCCGTCAAGTCACGTTACTAAGTTTTACTGGAAATGGCCAACACACACACGTAGACGCACACACCGAAGAGGACGCTCTCCGACGTTACGCAGGACACGTTCCGGATTCGACTGACTGGCTGGCGGACTGCCACAGCCACGGGAACGACCCGGTACGGTCCCTCATCCGAGGGGTTTGGAAAGTTTTGACACCAACACAACCATGCAGCAGCAGACTTCAGCAGCAGCAGCACCAGCGGCAGCAGCACAGCCTGCTGCGTCGTATGGCTTCGACTGCGTCAGTGAGTGCTCTACTGCTTACACCAGGCCATGGCTTGGCATCTGCCAGTGGTTGGAAGTTTGTTGTTTACTTTAAACAAAAATTTGTTGCTACTTTTTTCTGCCTTTTCGGTTTGTTTTAGCAGTTGCGCGTTTGCCTTCCGAGCTTTGTTTGTGTTTGTCCATAATTATATGCTTCATAAGGTTTATTATTTTTCTCCACAATCCAGTAAAAAAGATTGTGTTTAATGTTCTTATCCTCAAGCGTCGATGTGCTTTTCTTTTTTTTCCTCCATAGTCGCGGTGCACATCCCATAGTCGCTATGGGAGCTGCCTCACGTGATAACGAGTAGCTCACCGCGTGCGGTGTGTCTGAGTTACCTCCGCGTAAACAAGCACTGTTGAATGTTGCTCACGGGAGCTCCCGAGCTGACATTACACCCGGATATCAACGAGTTCGAGTCACGTGCTCGCTCCGTTCGGCTTGACCGGCCCGATACACGAAAGGTGTACCCCGGTGCTCGTGACGAGCCCATCGCCTGCCCCGTGGTGGTTGGTGTCCATTTGTTAGCGTAGCTTCGTCTCCATCAAAACAGTTGCTCTTTTATGGTGTCCGTTTTGGGCCGTTTCTGGTCCCACGATTTTATATCACACGAGCTATCGGGAAAGTAGCGCATCGAAACCACACGGCACATCACAAAGCAAAATGTTTGTCCCTTAATGGGAGCGTTCGGGATAAAACTTTGTCCAAACCCCCCTGCAAGGACGGCCATCAGCTTCCCTGCCCCACCGAGTTCGAGAGGTTCGACTGGGTTGGTTATGTAATCGCATGTGGTCGTATTCGGCTGCTTCCCCGGGTTTTTGGACGGGTGACAGTTGACAGCTGGTCGGTACGGATCGCGCAATAGCAACAGCTTAAACAGTTGCTGGTATTGTCCCGGCAGTGGCCTCCAGGGCACATGGTTGTTGGTGTGGGTGTGGTTGTGTGTTTGTGTGCTTTGCGTATGGTTTTGACCCGTACCGTAATGCAATAACAATCACGCTAAGTGCTTTCACGAAGATTGAAAATGGGTTTGAAAGCGAAAATTGAATGGTCGTGAACATTACTTTTTATCATACACATATATGGCACAGCGTGCGGAAGCAATACCCTTCGGGGTATGCGTCAGTTTGGGGTTGCTTCATGTGTGTGTGTGTGTGTGTGTGTGTGTGTGTTTGTGCGTCCCTTCTTTACTAAGACAAGTCTTCTAGGCCAAGGAACTTTGAGAGCGAGAGAGAGCGAAAGAGAAAAGGGAAGCGAATGATTGTCACAAAGAAATGGACCAATATTGCTACAACTATTCAACAGTGACTACAACGCGACCGATAACGCCAGTAACGATGCTCATTTTCGAGGTTATAAAGTCTTATCGGAATACTTGGTTTTATGCATCATTCGCTTCTATTTGTTCATCAATATGGATCGATTTTTAGTCCGTTCACAAACTCCTTTTAAATTATTGTGTCGTATCCATTTCACTGGTTGTCGTTCGTCTTGCATGAGCAACTATTCATTTCAAACTTATTCAGCAAAAAAATAGAGCTATCGATGGTAAAATTAATTATCCCCTTGCACCATGAATCATACCTTCCCGCCACGATGCGATGTAATTTCATTAAATAAACGCCCTCCACCAGTATTATACACGATCAACGTCAACAATAAATTCCGATACCGCATCGACACACCAGTTCATGCGTTCCGCGTACCGTCAAATTCAAAAACACCAGGCGTCTCCATGCACCACGATGTAAGGCGCTCAGTGAGTGGTGGCACTCAGTACATCAAGGATTTGCCGGTTTATTTTGAGTGTTAAGAGGGGTAAAATGAGTCCAAGGTTCATTTATCTTACTGTTCCAGTTCATCCAATGTTCACTCTCTTCGAAAAAGCTCACTGAAAGCTTTCGAATCAAATGGTGCGAAATGTGCAATCATCCCTTCGCGTAGCGCCATCTGCCGCAAAATGTCGCAACACAATTCTTCATCTCTCTTTTGTTTTTCTCATTACTTTTACGACTTTCTTCTCCGGTTTGATCGTTCTTCCCCGTTCAATCGTTAATTGATTGCCAGACGCTCACTTTTCGGAAACAGAAATTGATGGCCATTTGATGGCTAACCAATTTGTGCTGGCAATCATCATCTGTCAAGTGAAGGAGATTTAATGAAACACTCGAGAGCGGATTAATGCGCCTTTGGCGCCATTGGTACATTCTCCCGAATGCCTTACAATTGATTCGCTAAACTTCCCACATTAATGGACGCTTGGAATGGTTTCTTCCTTTCCGAATCGTTTTACACAACAGCGAACGCTCTCATTACTGCCCGCCCTGTAATAGTCTTCCCTTAGCCACTTCAGCATTGCTGGACGTGTTCTTAGCACAGTGGTGCACACAGTTCTTCTGTACTTCTTAAGGCACCATAGCACAACCAATTGACCTCCGGGAGTATTAAAAGAGCACAAGTAAAAATACACCACTGTAGAGCCAGCCAGCCAGCCTGAAGCTGAATGGACCTTACTGCTGCTTGATCCTTCAGGCAAGCTGCAGCAGTTGACGCTAAGAGTGACTTCCACCATTTTCTCAGCCCTCCCCTTACTACCGAAACCAGCCACGCAATCAACAAAAAAGCACGACCACCTTTTTGCACGACCAAAAGCAGCCTACGCTCCTTGCTGGATTCGTACGCGTACTCGACAGTTACAGTCGAAAACGGGTGTCGAAATGCTACTGCCTGGGTGTGCAAATGAGATTCGTGGGCACGTACCAAAACTGACACTTTTTATTCCCTCTCTATGGTTGGCTCACTCACGACTTCCATCCCATCAGAAACATCGTTACTACCAAATGTAACTTCAACAAACGGCTCCGGAAAACAAACGAGGAAATGTCCACAACTCCACTTCCGGTGAAGTCGTCCCACAGGTTCGCTGTTTGGTTGCCGTTCTGAGGGGGGAAATACAAAAGACTACAAAAGAAGCATTTTCGCTCCCTTTCTCTCTAATGAAACCCGGACTAATGGGGGAACAGGAGCGCAACAACCGGAACCAGAAATTTGCGACCGTTTGGCTACCAAATTATGAAAACGTGTACTGAATAGAGTGAATGTGCCGGTGGCAACTACACGCAGCTAAAAGTTTTCCCTGTCTCTGGTGTGTTTTTTCACTCGTTTTATTCTAATGATTGTGTTCTACCATTCTAGACGATAAAGGAGGAAGTGTGTTAAAATAGCTCATCGATCATCGTGCCTAAATGGTTGGCCATAACCATTGGCTGCAATTTCCATTTGCTGATTTGTTTCACTGTTATTTTCCGGTGCGATTTTGCTTTGCGTTGCTAGTGAAGACGCACCAGCGAAGTAAATTATTTTACACGATTTAATGATGATTACCTTCCGACGGAAACTGATTCTGTCTCAAGCTCAAAGCAATCGCAGCAATTAAAAGCAGTATCTCGCAGCACTTCCAGTGCCAGTGACGCTCATCGACTTACCTGTAAAGAAAGACAAACAAAACAAAGCCTCCATTACTTATCTGCAGCATCGGTGTGACGCAAGGTATACAAACAGAAATACAAAGTATTATCCCCCCCCCCCCCACTCCCGGTTCCAGTGGAGAAGAAAATGGAAAATTAAGTGAGGAAAAATATCGGTCATCCATGCACCGACACGCTGCAAAACTCGGCGAACGGTGGCCCTCCTTCCCGGTAGATAATCTCGATTGTGCTGGGCGCGTTCAGCTCGCCAGTCTGTGCCTGCTGCATCGTATTTAAGAGCAAAGAACACAATCCGGATTAGAGGATTACAGCTGATTCGACCGTGACGGACGGTGGTAAGGCTCTGAGGTGCTGGCCCGTTGCTTTTTGCTATGTTTTTTTTTCTGTTCCACTGCTGCAAATATATTTCATCCGACGAGTGCTTCTACCGCTCGGACGTTTTTTCCCCAGCAAAATCCTAGGATTGGATTCGTTCCGCAATGCTCGGAACAGATAGTTTCTCGGTCGGAGTATTTACGTTTGATTAAAGCTTCAGCGAACCTTGGGGGGAGCTTTTAAAATGCTCCATAAAACTTTCATCATCTTAAGCCCGACCAGGAAGCCGAGACAAGTAGGCCGTGACGCGGAAGAGAAATCAATTTAATCATTTTTAAGCTGTTCCCCAGAAACAGGTAATGAAAAATGGATAGAAATATAAAAGTTCTACAGGATTTCATGGCTAAACGGTAAAAAATGTTTTCACACTGAACGGTTCAACAATTGGAAAAAATACAACAACGCTATAATTAACGAACATTGTAGCAAAGTGTTGTTGACTTACACGACACAACCGACGTTTGCCGATCGATCCTTCCAGACGAAGGAAAGGTGGCCTCTAATTTTGCACACAAACCCCGATTGTGCGTGTGCCAGCGCCAAAGAAAAAAAATCATTCTATCACGCACAATGTCCCTATCGGGGATCGTAACATCGCCTTGCGCTAAATCAGCTGACGACGGGACCCCGAACAACACACGCTCCTGCACGTTTTCTGTCCCAAAAACCTTCCACGATAAACTGGGCCAGATCACGCAACCCGGCCATAATGGTATGATTTTAATTGATTCCAAAATCGTCTCAATGCCTGCGGCTGGCGGGGCTGGTTGAACGTGTATCGATCGTCTTGTTTCCGCACTTTAAACCTATCCATTTGAGTGTGTGTGTGTGTGTTTGAGAGCGAGAGAAAGGGAGAGAGTTTGAAAAAAAGGCAACCTGTTGCAAATTTGAGTGAAACCCCAAATTCATCGTACACGCACAAACACACACACACACACACACACACACACTTTTTGCACGTTGAAATGGAACTCTGTAGAAGAGTTTTTTGTTGCGTTTGTGGGCTGATGTGGCTGCCATGCAAAAAAGCTGTTCCGTTCTGTTCTATGGAATCAGATTTTTTTTACGAAACCGGTTTTTGCCTTTGTAACAACTTTTCTAATGAATTTCACATTCACATTTGTGTAGATCTACGTCAGAGGTCATTTCCAACTAAAAAACCATATACCATGAGTAACCATGTACCAATCATTTCATTCAAATCGCATTAAATCGAGCAATTAAAATGTAGAATGCAGGAAAATCGACCTTGTATTGAAAATGTGATAATTTCTGTCGAATGCTTTAATTAGATCTTTAAAGTGTGCTTTTGTATGCACGGTATGAGCGAATGTGTCATGCAAATTGCAGCCATTTAGGCGCTTATGCATAATGGATACGGTTGTTTCGAACATCAAAACCCCTGAATTTATGTAGCCTGCATGACAAAGTATTCTTTACAGCGAAATGAGAATAGTAAATTTACACGAATAAGAAAACAAGTACTGCTGTCCTGTTTAAGTTCACAATGAGCTTCTATGGGTCTATTTTTTTTAACCTTTCTCTTCATTACAATCACACCCAGCGATCAACCTTTCTTTCCAATCCTGCAATTAAGGTCTAGCAACGATTGTGAACCATCCGAGTGGAGGGATTTTACAATAAAGTAAGGTTGCATTCACGCTCTTCAAATAATTCCATTTACGTGGTGGATTTCCCTAGCTAAACAGAACCATTTCTCTTCAATATTTTATAGCTGCTGGTTCTACCGCTCGCTTAGCATTCAATGCAAATTCACACACATTTCTACTGCTGCTGCTGCTGCTGCTGCTTCTCATTACAATTCAATGCGTGCGTTTGTTTGGTTCCATTAGGGCGTTTGCGCTTCCCGCAGATCTCTGCAATGCCACCCGCTGAGCATTATGCCACACACCGCACGCTTTCTCAAGCTCCGCAAGCCGTCTGATTTAATTGTATCGATTTTTATTACATCACCACTCGCCGCCACTCAAGAAGCGATGGGAAGAAAACGCCAAGATTCCAAGTACACAAACGGTACGGGTTCACGCAGGGTTCGGTACTTAAAAAAATCCTTCACGCTGGTTGGCAGTTAAATTGATCGAACGGCTCCATCATAACGGCTCCAAATGGTGTACGGGGGGTACTTTTTCTATGTAGTGTGAGTGTCGACTTTTGAAACAACTTTCCTTTCTTGCTAATGACATCCACATCAAAGGGGAAGCAAACGTTGATGAAGGTGAAGGTGAACAATATTTGCCACCCCATTCTCGCGCGCACATTCCAACCCCATCGATGTCGGGAAAATACTTTTGCTGCCCAATATGTTTTACGATGGGTTCCGCGAACCAGGGCCGACACAGCCACCGCCGCAAAGCGGATTGGCGGGTTGCGTTGAGCCCGACGGCTGCCCAATTCGTAATCGATTGCTTAGAAAAATAAAGCGCGAACACACAGACAAACAGAGACACACCATTGCAAACCGAAGGGAAAATCTTCTTTTCCCGCAAGTCTTCAAACGAGGCCCGGGGAAACATCGCCTTTCAATGGTTTATTCTTCGAACGCGCCGGTACGGGTGTGCTTTCTTTTTTTGGCAAGTGTTTCATTATTTCGGAGCGTGCTGTCAGCATGCGTTGGCCTTTACATGTGAACCGTGCTCAAGATACACGGGAAAGGGGTCCTCCAAATGTGGCATAAATTGAAGAATTCCAATAATACTCGGTACAACCCGGGCTGTTTTCGATACTTTTCTTCATTACCTTGCAGCCTTGCAGGGAACGAGGGACCAAAACCGGTCGGTTTCATGATCCGACAATACCGCCAGCACCACCGATAAGGACCCTTTTGCCACATCCGCCTGCTGACATGGACAAGCGGTTGAAGAGGGCTGGGGTCTGTAAGTGTGCCGGCTAAAAGTAATTCCATAATTCGTTCATATTTTATAGCCTATTGCGGGTCTCGCTTGAATAGCATTTGCTTTAGTCCGGCGTGAGCTCTTTTTATCCCACACAACGGCATCGGATGTTGAGCCGCATAAGGCACCGTTTGGGCACCTTGAAGGGCGCCTCGAAACCTTGCATGCCCTTAAAGCGTTATTTAGACGGCTGTTTTTTTCGTCGACCCATCATAAAGAAAGGATAGAACGCGTGCCCTTTCGTCTTTACAGCTCACCGAACGGTCTGCTTGGACACAATGTGTCTTCAACTGGAAATGGTGGCGGAAGTGGATCTTTTCCCTCCACCACATATCGCCACTCAAAAGAAGATGTACGAAATGGTCTCGATCGTAGCTTTGGAAGGATTTTCCCGATCGATATATTTACCTTTCATTCATTGAATTTTATTTCATCAACCATTCCCGTCCGCCCGCAAGAAAACCTTCCTCAAGGTGAGTTTAGATTTTCTTTTGTTTGGGGTACCGCGGTTAAGCCAGCGTAAGGGCATCTTTCGATTTAGATTCGATTCTCGCCCAGACGCGCCCAAGGACTGCCTTCAGTGCCCTTTTCAGTCACACGTTCCCATCTTTATGCACCCGGGTGCTGGGAGGCGTCTTATTTTACGGCTCGTAGCGTGAAATAATGGGAAACGAGCGCGGGACAGGCTATTAAATAATAAAATACAAACATCACCCATGATTGCGAATTCAAGAAAAAACCAGAAAAAAAACCCAAAGTTGATTGAAATGTGCGGGCTGGCGTGACAACCCCGGGTACTGTTGTTCACATAAAACCTTACATCATTCTAACGAACCTGCTGACAGAAAGGTACAGCAAGACTAGCATTTATTACGTTCTCGGGAAACGAGCCAGATTCTTCATAACGTCAACCAATTCTAAGGACATACGATACGATGCAACACCAACCAATTCCCGATGTGCCTGTTCTCAACTGTTCCGCAAAAAGGTGAAGAAAGGAAAGAATCATCTCTCATACGGGGAAATGAAGACACCACCTTACTAGGGCACTCGGATTCGATTCCATTCATTTCCCTTTTTATTGAGTATCTTCTTAACGTGAGTTATGTGTGCGTGTTTGCGTTTGTCGCACTCGTACTCGCTTTCAGTTCAAGGGTATCAATCACAGTGCAGAAAACAGATAAACACACAACAATATCACTCACCCTTTCCCATTCCTGCCATCATGTACAGTTGTTAACTAACCCGGGTACACACTCCAACACACCCTTCAAGTAGGATAAATAGGTGGGAGATGCCTTGATTGGGGAGGCGCAAACCAAGGGCCATCCACTTACTGCACGCTGTACCTTCGCCAAGAAGTACTCGGAACCCCACTTACCCGGGCCGATGTGGTAGGCTTTATTTGCGCTTTTTAAACATACCGACAACCGGTACCGTCTACTAATCTGTCAATGATACTTTCCTGTTTTTGTTTTGTCGCCCACACGGTAAGCAAATCTTGGCGAAGCTTGGTTGTAATCCGGGCCTTATATAAGTGCATCGATTGGACGCAAATCTGGATCGGGCGGCACTGCAAATGCCTTCCAATTGTCGGCATCGGATTCACAATTGCTTCGAATCAAACCATTCCAGTTGCTTGATAATGTAATAAACCACTCGTGACCACTCGTGCCAGGCTTAGGTTCTGCCGTAGCAAACATCATAAAGCAAAAATCGAAAGCCAAGATGTGCTTCCTTTCGGCACGGTTACACGAGTTTCGAAAGTGGAGTGTATACCTTGTTGACAGAGATTTATTATCATTCTCACCACCACCTGTAGCTACAGAACACTCACTGGTTAGTTCAATAAACTTTAATACCTTCGGCTTGATCGCTTTGATAGCCCTCGCTTTGATAGTACTTCCTGTTTTAAGATATTCTATGAAAGCGTTTAAGAATCGTACATGGAAGATTTCCATATGAATTTATGATTTAATGAGTTCTGAGATTGTACATGACTTTATTATGGTCATTCTTTATATATTTCCCTGTTTTGAAGTAGTTTCTATGACAGTTAATAGAAAATCAATAGATCGATAAAAAAGTCGATTTATCTTCCAATCCTCTTGTACCACGATAACATCATGTCTTCCGTTAAAAGATACTATGGTTACTATGGTATCGGCAAGCAAAGATCTTCAGCCATTCTAAAGCGACAAAGAGCGCCAAATCTCTCACAACAATCCACTTTTATCACTATCATACACCCGTCCGCACTCAAACACTTACCGATCGGCGTGATGATCCTCGTGCGAAATCATCTTCGGCAGATGCTTACAGCTGGACTCGAACCTTTCTATCGTTCCCTGCTCGATCCTGCTAGATCCTGTTTGAACTGCACACTACCGTCCCACAGCGAGATCGACCGAACCAAAGCGCACCTTGTTCGCCGATGCACCCGATCCAGGAAATAACTGGATCACTACTGCTCTCTGCCACCGATGTCTGGTGAGTTTTACGATTGCCGCTACACCCCACCCACCGGTTGGATTGTTTTATAATTGACAACTGTCGAAGGGCTAATTTACTAATAGCAAACAGTGTCTTGTCGATGAAGATGCCACACTTGGGAAGGGACGAATCCCGGTGGAGGGGAGGTTAGCGCGCAGCGCTTATCTTATCACACGGTAGACGGTGTTGTCTGAGATGTCCAGAGGAATGGCGCAAGCACACAACCTCACTATCGGACCATCGTGACCAATCCACCCCGCCCGTGGCTTTGGACTTCTTGCGGATTGTATAGTAGCGGTCACGCATCAGTCAGTAGGTTAGTTGACACGAAGACAGAGAGAACCCGCAAGAACTACCGTTTTCCCCAATAAAGGGCTGGGAAGTTGATTAAAGTAGCTCCATAAGGAAGACAACGCTACAATGCAATTTAAATTGCAACCAAAGTGCATCAAACATACATTTACTTCATCATTTCGAGCCATCACGTAGATGGAAAGGTTGCACTTTATCGCTGCAACCCACCGAAGGGATTTTGAACGGAAAAAAGGACAATCAATTTACGGTAGATAAACCACCCTTTGTCCATGTGAGATCGATTCCAGACTTTAACCTTCACATGTGAGGACACCATCGCTATGGTGGATGAGTTTCTATCATGCTTCCGTCATGAATTATTTTCCC
>AXCO02001052.1:0-41475 GCA_000473525.2 Anopheles melas | reverse complement strand
GGGTCAAGAAAGTGTTCTTAAATTATGAAAAATCCTGCATCGCCATCGTGTTAAGGTATTCTGCTGCACTCCGAAGCACAAAATAACAAAAAATCACTTGCAAAAATATTATCATTTTTGCTATCGATCGATAGGAATGTCTTCGTCGGATCAATCAATGGATGTGTCGGGAACACATTTTTCAAGGTGATTAGGAAGCAGAATTGTAAAAAGCAGGAAGTGATCAATGAACTGAAAGGATCGGTTAAATTAAATTATATGCTCACATTCGTTGAAGAATTTAGGGATATCACACACACACACAACGCAAGTCCTCCCTTGACAGGCTGATGCAGTTGCGAACGTTGTGCGTCATTCGTACCAACATCCGGAGAGGGATGCTGTGGCCACCATATTGTCAATTCGAGACTCTTCATTTGACTTTTTTGCAACATTTTCAGCTAACAGGGCACTATCCCTTGCAAGGGAAAAGAACTGCTTACGTTCCGTTTTTCCGCGCACTAAATATCAGAAGAAATTCCGCACAGTGTCTGTTGGTCAGACAATGTTCTTCAGATGCGGCGAAGGAAAAGAAGAGGAAGAAGGAAAAAAGGACATCCTCATGTTGCCTGTGGTGTCAAAACACTGCTGACAAAATGATGGGTCTCACGGTCCTTTGATTGCCCTGATTGATGGTACATCACGCGGTGTAAACGTGCGCAAGATGATGAGGCCCGCCACGGATCAGACGTGACGTGGTGCGGAAACGTTGCGATGGAAGGCGTAGAAAGTTGAACTCGTTTCTCTTCGACATTTGGCAAGTCCGCTACGTTGTGCAGGTAGCTAAAGTTTAGAGCGTTTTTTTGTTACACGGTAAAGTAATTCCTTGAATATAATATACCGGAGGGATGCTGAGAAAGGATACCGGAAAAAAATAAAATTCATTACTTCGGTTCAAGAAAGTTGTTGAATGCAAGCGAATTTTTCTAAATGCTCCCAAATGCCATGGTCAGAGGCGTCGGAGGTTTGCCACTGCTCGTTTTAATGCGCACAAAATTATGAAATTTGCACAGTATCGGTATTTAACAGCCATGGAAAGCTTGGCTAGATAAATCGCCAGTACAAATAGTGAGAATTTAATTAAATAAATCATTACTTTGCTCCTGGTAAGCAAATGAGCATTTAATTACACTTTCTGTTACGATACACGTGCAATACTTTCCGGACAGTGGGCCCGCTCCCTCGCAGCGTCTTATCTAATGGATAAATCTGTTAACCTGCTAATCAACTGAGCAATACCACAACTGAACACATCCGATAATTTCAGCAGCAGCGCAAATCATCCGGAACTGGTAAATCTTCCCAGTGCGTGTTCCGGTTCGACCATTTGGCAAATGGAGGCCAATCGGAGGTGGGGAACACGGCAATAATTGCTCGGTACCGTATTGCCAAGAGTCAATTAAAATGGTATTGATTGAATTTGCACCACACCCCCCGTCAGCCCGAAAACCCCATGGTTTTCGTGCCATGTGTTTGGTGGTGGCTGTGACGTAGTAAGCTTCCTCCGGGGGCTGCTTCAGCAGAGTGGCTGCCATAAGAATGCTTCTGACAGCTCCAAGTGGGACTTGTGAGTGGCGCCAGGATCTGAATTCAAATATCCCGTCCACGGGCATTCTGCTACCGCTGTCCTTCCGTCCTTTTCCTCCCTCATGAGGCTTCGCGTTATCATCGATCTCTGTATGGTTGAGTGAAACGTTTTCTGGTTGAGCTACTGCTGGCAGTTGTGTGCGGAATGTATGTGGGATATGTGGATGTGGGTGAGTGTCTTTTTTTGCATCTTTGAGACATATTTAGAGCTAAAATAGTCTAGAAACACAATCAGCACATGTTCGGCACATGTACAAGTTAATATTCAGTACAGATGATGTCATGACGTTCGAAATCAACTATTCATAGTGAATGCAGAAACATGCCATTAAATGGAGCGTTGTATAACTTTTTTTCTTTTAATGTACGACAGGAATGAGCCGTTTATGACAAAATATTTTCCAATTAGTTTCTTATTAAATCTTTTTTTACATTATTTAATCAATTCAACGGATTCAACGCAAAATTTCTTTTAATTTAAATAAATTTGATTTTTGCACAGGGTCACGCATGTTGCAAAAAAATGTACATTTTTAACCGTACTTTTGCACATTTTTCTTTACATTTTATATAACGCAAAAGGAGCTGCAATGCATTTGTGCTTTAATATTATTATAACCCTCGGGCAGCAACATTCTCGCACTTGTTGATTAACAAACAGTGTAGCAGTGGAGTAAAAGACCCAGCCCCAGCTTAACCCAAACCCATCGCCAAGTAAGTGTCACGAACGGAACGATAAATCTGTTATGCAAATTGCGGTAAGTGAGTAACTGATATCATATTGTTGTAATTTGAATTTCATGGGCACTAGCTCGCCCGCATGTCCGGGCATGCAACAGTTGCCCATACGAGGCCCCTCTGAGTGAGAGGGGGCGGACAGGCGGTCGGTTTTGCTACCGAATCTTCCTAAAAGGATCGACCTCCTCTCCTCTAAGCTCCTTTTGCGCGCCCCATCAATGCTATTCCACGATTGGTGATGTATAGCGCAGCTTTTGTTGATGCCGAATGGTGCTGGATGGTGGATAAGCAACCGACAGCACCACAACACAATATGTGGGTCCAGTAGGTTCCTGTATTATTTTTTTTTATCTCCGTTAAACACTTCGACGATAGATTCCGGTGCAAATGTACGCACATAAATTTTCATCGCATTTCTCCAATTTCGGATAAACGGTCCGGAAGACGATAACGACGACGACGACAACACGGGTGCCAGTCGGAATCTTGACGGAATCTGCCTCAGACAATCCTTAGTTCCAATGGAACTGCTCTGATGGCGATGATGTCCTTGCAGTTTTATAGTCGAAAGAGCTCGAAGCTCGATAAAAAAACTGCTGGTGCTACGGTGTGGGGGAGAGGGGTGGTGCTGGACCGGGTAGGTATGAGGAAACCGTACGGAGCTGCCACTTGTTGAAATTGTTCTGCAACGATGTTTTTTGTCTTCCTTTTCAGTTTCCTAGTGTATGTTTGACTCTATCACACAGGATGTACTATTTACCCTGTTGCTCCTCATCTCAAACTGGTTCGTAGGAACCCGTTTCTGTGGGGTTGGCTTCTGGTGCAGATTGAAGTGAAAATGGGGAAATCGACGAGGGGAACTTTCAAAGGATAAGCTCAAGAAGCAGTAAAATAGGAAGATACTGTTGGAACGCTAAACCGTTCTTGTGTGCGTCTATCTAGCTCGGGAAATACGACCGTCAAATCCGAAGACATTCTGACGAAACCCTACCGCCAGAAGAAGCTAGAATGATGATGATGATGATGATGGCTGCGTATATCGTACTTTTTTGTTTTACACCCATTTAATTGAGCTCGTGCGAATCAAACAAGGACCGAGAACCGAGCGAAGCAATGTGACGAAGTGAACGAGAACCTTCCTCCGGTGTGAGGAAAGGATGATGGGGACCGATAGGAGTAGTCGGGAGATTTGGCTTTGGAAGTGCAATAAAAAGCGTGAAAGAATAGTATCCTGCCACCGAAGAAGGTGGACGCCGAAGCGCACGATTGGGAAAACTGTTGCTATTGCTATAGCTTTTCCGGGCGCAGCTTTCCGGTGAAGGTGAAAACGGGACAACTAGTGACAACGCACCGAACGCACAACCGTTTCGGAACGGTTCGTAACGGTTCGGCTAAGAAGCGGGGGGGGGGGGGAAGAGGGGACTTCTTGCCAGCATCCATTGCCAGCTAGCCTAACGTTCGGAAAGAAAACGACCATTCGTTGGATAGCTGCAAGCGTGTCGCACAGTACGAGACTGGATCTCGTCACAGCAGGCCGCGGTTCTCTTTTCCGGTAAGATATCAGCCAAGGGTTATGTGTTTCGAAAACGGACGACATTCAAGTGACACTTGATATAGTGGTTTTCATGTTGCATCTGGCAATCACTTGGCAACCTTAGCTTTTTCTTATATTTCGCGTCATAACTTCTGCAATACTGTGCTGCCGTGCGTTCGTGCTAATATTGGTACAAAAGTGTTAAAAGTGATAAGTCATAAACCGCGATGTAAAGAACGGATTGTGCGCTGGTTTCTAATGAATTACACTGATTAATGTTCGCATGGCAAACAAAAACAGTGTGCTGTGTAGTGTGATGTAGACTAGCCGGGTTTACTAAACAGCATAACCATTCAATATACTCATACTGGACCATATTATTTCGGAAAGACTAAAGTGATTACATACCCGCAGCTCAGCAGCGCAGTTTTACGTTTGATTTCAATATTGTTTTTCGTCAATTTACCGCTTGAACCCACTCGCCATGGTTGTTTTTCACAATATTTTCGCAATACTCCCCGGTTCAGAACCTAATCGAACGTTAACGCAAACGAACCGAATCGAATGCTCGAGCCGCTTCCCAGACCAGTCCGTCGGAAAATGGGAATCCAAACAGAAGCCGGAAAAATATATGGTTCTGTTTTGATTCGAGTCCATTTGGAAAAGTGTTGTTTTTTTTACCCTGCTTTATACATCCTTCAGGTTGCGGTCGCCTTGTATAAGTTTACAGGATAGCAGAAACACTCGTGAGAACACGTGGTTTAGCTGGTGTCCAGTGAGGCAGGCTCCTGGGTGTGACGAATTTGCTGACTTCCATTTCAAGGAAGTAAACCACATACAGGCGACCTAATAAAACAGCGAACATTCGACGAAAAATTCCACAGAACCGCAGCCGTCGGGTATTCGAGCGGTACGGTACTGTCGCTAAGCTTCCGTTGCAAGATGAAGTGACATTGCTCCGCAGACTTCCGGTTCATTTGCGATCCCTCCCGTAGACCCACAACGCAACCGAATCATGTAAGTAACCAGCACTATAGGGTCGGGGAGGGGTTGTTACGCAGTAGAAGAGCTTACTTTGCGGCATGTTGACGTGATGGTTCTAATCCTGCTGTGAAATAAACTTCTCTTAATGTTATTTTTGTGATTTTGTTTTGGAAAGATGTAAATCTTCCACAAATTAAAGTCAATCCAACCATTTAAATCCAATTAACAACGCCGAAAACTCAATTCTGTAGGGTTGCCTGGCAACCAAAGGTGACGCTCTTTTCCGTTCGGCAAGCTTTCACCGTACTAAAGCCAAACAAATGTTGTGTATCATCCACTGCACTCGATGCGAAACATCGTGGAGTATCTATTTATATTTCAGCTGAACTTGAAATGCTGGGATGAAAAGAAAGTGAAATATATACCAAACTCGTGCCAACATTCGCGGCAGCATGAGCAAGCGTCTCGGCCGGGACTGCCATGCCACGTGCGAAAAATGCCATAGCTGTGGCACAATATTTCCCTATATCCCGGCACAACCATGCGGCTGTTGCCTATCCATTTCGCCCAAACCACCCGCTGTGCACAATCGTTGCTTTGAAAATGGCTTCCTGTAGTGTTTCATGTTTGTCGTTTTGCTTTTGGTGCTACACTTTTCTCGCTGCCTTTCCCTTATCCTGTTCGCACCTGGCAACGCGTGTACAAAAGGAACGGAATGAAGACTAGCTTTAAAAAAAATCGAGCTCTTTTACAGTCGCAGCCGGGACCCGTTTACAGGTCGTTATCATCGCTGATTGTTGGTATAAAAGCGGTCGTACCAGAAAGCGGTCGTTCCGGATGAAACAAGACGAGCGGAATGCGAGGAACTACCGGAAGGAAGCAAGAACTTGAGGGCGATAGAAGCAGCAAATCACGCCGACAATTGGGAAAGCGTGGCTGCCATCGCATAAAAGAAGCAAAAATCTATATGTTGATTCGCAAAGCCTCCCCAATCGCGGTACTTTCCAACCACCGTCGGATATTGGGTTCAGGGTGTAGCTTAACAGTTTTCCTTTATTGAACCTGATCGTTCTATTGGATGGCCGATTTCCGTTCCGTTCCGTTCCATTCAGTGAAAACAGGGTGAAATAATTATGCCCAAACGCACAAAAGTTGACAGATGTGGTACAAGGGTCAAGCTGATGTCAGAATTGGTCCGTACGGCCCACAACCAGGAAACGGTAGAGTAACTTTTTACATTAAAATTTCATAATATTTTTACGGTCTAGCGCACGGCCGGCAAAAGTTTACTTGTATCTCAATTAATCCGTGAAGAAGCAAAAAGGTGCAAAACCATCGGCACACAGTCGTGATTTTACTACAGAAAACAACGACACGAAAACTAGTCGGCTAGATTCTCAGAACCGCTTCCAACCCACCTGTCCACAGTGGTGTTTATCTTTTAGAGTGCTTTTCAAACCTTTTCCGTCGCTGCAGCGAACCATACCTGTGAAACACTATAGAAAGGTGAAATTGCTAATATTTACTTAAAATACTAAATATAGCTAATGGACCTCTTGGAAAAGATGTAGGACTGTTTAACTGCTTCGATATAGGCTTCTTTTCTCTTAATAATCACATTGAAGCATGTAAGAGGAATGTGTGATAAATAATCTAAAAATGATCAAAGCTAAATGAATTAAGAACCAAACCTTGTGTTAAAAATGATTTTGTCGATGAAAAATCTATTCGTTTGATGTTTCGGGTTAATTAATAATATATCTAATTATATCAATGCGGGAGGATAAAAATTGGCTCAAATTTGAGAACGATTTTCCCTTAATCGAGTGCGATAATTCATTTTTTTATCATATTTAACAATAAACAAACACTCCGTTGGACAGTTTTTCATTTTTTTTAATTCATTATCTTTATAAAACTTCATTACATTCGTTCGGGTTCGTTAGCACCGTTCAACTATCACACCTTAATGGAATGCGTGTTTAAAATGTTCTTGTATTATGCCGTGTTACACCAAATAAATGTGAGTTGATTATGGAGGCCGATCAAAGCAAAAGCTGGAAGAATGCACAACTTTCTAGGAACTAGTTTAAAAAATTTCAAAATCTTTATTTGCGTTACATATCATACCATTGTATAAACTCGCAACTCCTTTTTTCTCTCTTGATTTTTTATTTGTTTTGTGTATTTAACAATTTGGTTTAATCAGTTGTTTTAATTATTACTACATGACTATACGCATAAACAACCTCCAGGTCCAGGTACAGGTACATACTACAGTAAAATATTTTCGCGGATATTGATCAACATCAACATCATTAGAGTTGTTAAAATTAGAGAAGACATTGTTTTTTTGTTGTAACTAATAGGTAAAAATAACTAATTTCTGTGTTAGTACCTTATTACACCGCGGTACTGTGGAATAGTACCTATTTACATTGCGCTCTGACACCAATCGAACAAAACATTAGACTCGAACAAACATATAAGGAACTTATAATGAAGTTCACTGTCAGACATCTCAACAAACAAACAAGACAAACATCGTCTCGAACCTGGTCAAATTCCTTACGTTTTTCATGTCTGATGTCTTTGATTGATTGGTGTCAATTTTAGTTTACTCTTGTCACTTGTTTTAGAGTTTCTTTTGACATTTTCAGCCATTCCATTCCGACAACTAATGCACTTAACGTATAATTATTTAGTCATTAGTAATCATTTGTTCTAATTACTTTTACACTACCAATTAATTTCAACTAGACGATACGCTAGTTGTAACTAGTAACTATTACTACGTATTCTTGTCAGATAGTGAAAATTAGATATTTTTGCTACTTACTTATCCGGCGCTACAACCGCTTTGCGGTCTTGGCCTTCCTCAGGAGTGGCCATAACCGTCACGGTCTTTTGCTTTCGTCTGCCAGTCCGTTATCCTTTTTCGACATTTTTGGTAGTTACTTTTAATCTTGTAGCTCTTTCCACTCAAATCATCAGTTATTTGTAACTAGTTGCTCTTGCCAGTTAGTGCTAGTAACTAGTTATTTTGCTAAGGTATTTCAATGATCCACATTTTTTTTAAATCTTACGACCAGTTACTAGTAACTATTAACTGTAACTAGTTACTCATGGAAAAGTAATTGGTAAACTTTTATTACTTCTTCTTCTATTTGGCGTAACGTCCTACGCAGACATGCCGGACATGCTGTACAGGCTTTCGAGACTTAATTCATTACCACACAAGCCGGATAGTCAATCCTTGATACGGGGGAACGGTCCATTGTAGGCTTGAACACATGACAGGCATGATATTGAGTCGTTCGAGTTGACGACTGTACCACGGGACCGCCCCTTTTATTAGTTATATTGTTTTAATTCCATTCATCAATTGGAATGTGTTTTCCCTTTTTCTGGACTGATTTCTATGTTGTTGAGCTTTCTTGACCGATGGTTCGAATAAAAATCCAACCACGCTTTTGTCTGTAGTATTCGATATCATTTGGCTACATTTGTAAAATATGTACCATTTATAATCTTTAGTTGCAATGCACCGCTGGTAAAACACGTCTGATTTGTGAGGCGATCGAGATAATCAGTTTTTTTCATCTCTGGTTTCGCTATACAATGCAATAGCAGAGTAAAACGAACATGTTCTTTCCTTGACATTATGTACGAGCTACGATTTGCTACTTGTTGCATACACGTGAGAACGTTTATCATATGTGACTGTATAGAACATATTTAACTGACCCAGCCATGAATTTGAGATGATAAGGCAAATGATTATAGGTATACCATAGCATTGTTTATTTCGTTCCATTATAAATAAAACGGCAACAAAACGAATTAAACGCAAGTTACTTTTTATATAAACACTCCCAAAGGCGGCGATAGAATGGAATAAAATTATAGAAAACAAGCTTAATGTCTTGTAATCCTAGCAATATCAAAAACACACAAAACCTGTCCCGGATACACATAGTGTTCCACGTGCTTTTTTTTCGTTTTGGCAAGCACAAAAACATCCACCAGTTCAAGCTTTTTTCGGTCGATAAATGCTACCGTTTCGTTCTAAACGCATTAGGATACCCCAAAAACAATCTAAAGATTTGCTTTCTTTACTGTTTACGGCCCTAACACAAGACCGTCGCGTGGTTCTCCGTGCTTATATCCGGGGAAGATGGAAGAGGTTAGCCTTGCCAAATATTTTAAACTTAAAAAAAAAATACACACATCCAGGAAGATGGCAAGACACATCACAAAGCATCGCATCAAGACAAGCAGAGAAAAAAATGAAGTAAAAGATCTCCCAAAAACAGGTTCTCCGTCCTGCCGGCGTTTGGGAGCTCGTTATCTTTCCAAGCTTTGCTTTGGTTTATTCGGCACTACGAGAGCAAGTTCTGGGGCGCGCGATAGAGTTTGCAGTTTGTTGGTAGTAGTTTGAAAGAATGTTTAAAATTATTTTAAACAGTAGTGGACAGCTCGTTAACAAACAGGACCGCTAACAATGAGCCGAATTTTGTTCGCTTTTTTATAAGTGTAATAAAAGGTATTACAATAAAAAAAGAAAAACTAATGAGCACAGTAAAAAACTGCGCTTTATGATCAACTTTTCCGTTTTATTATTATAACTGTAGAGCAAAATCAACTTACAAATTGTCAATGTCATCAATTGGGCAACTCATTTGTATCACACTGTAGCAGTTCTCGTGTTAGCGATGCTGCTGTTCATCTGGATCGTTCAATAAACGCAAGAGATGAAAGTCATTCCACGCGGGGAATGAAGCTGTGGCAGGTTGTGTATAGAAGCGCGTGTGAAGCGTTTGAAGACGCGCCCACTGATACCTATAGAGCCACGCCGGTCGTGTGTTTTCCAACATGGATTATAACCGTCAAATGTGTGTGAAGCTAAGGAGGTTTGACCGGTCGTGTCTCATTCGAAGATGGCTTGACCGAAGCTCCAAAAACGGTGGCTTTTAAACCGCACGATGATGAGGAGGAAGATGTATGCCCCAATACACATGAGGATGGGTCGAGATAAGTGTAGCTTTCCGATGCTGGACAACAGCTCGTTCTGTGCGTACATATAGCTAAGCTTTATCACGCCTGAGTGTGAGTGTGTTTATGATCGACATCAGAAAAATGAAAAGAAGAAAGAGAGTAAGAGTACAGAACGAGTCACACAAGGAGAGAGAGAGAGAGAGAGAGAGAGAGAGAGAGAGAGAGAGAGAGAGAGAGAGAGAGAGAGAGAGAGAGAGAGAGAGAGAGAGAGAGAGAGAGAGAGAGAGAGAGAGAGAGAGATGAAAGCGAAGGGCACACAACGAAACACATCTTAGAAGGGGCAACGCAGGTAATCGCTTGAAGGAGGTAGCGACTAAGATAACAGCGACGCATCGAGGGAGAAATGTTTTGTTAGTTTTTCTTAGCGATCCGCGCGGCTAGCATCGTGGCAGACAGGCTGCCGATCAGACTGATCGATTTCGCGATACGTTTCTGTTGCGTTGGGTCTGAAATTTTCAAATCCCAAGGAACGCTTTTAAGAACCCATACTCGTGGCTGCTGCGTGGAACGCGGCCTCGCTACCTCGTTTGCTTAAGTGTAGAATAGAATAGTGCTGTACGTTTCGTTGCCAAACGCGTGTCGCGGTGTGCCATCTAGGAAAGTTTACGATCATCTTCCGTCGCTGTTGCAGATACAAGGCATTTAATTTGTGTTTAACGTGATTGATATGGTTAGACGCTATTTTGCTGTCGTATGTTAGTACGGTCGTGACAGTAGTTGGTGGTGTGCAAGGCTGTGAAAGGTGGTGTCTCGCTCTCGTTCTTTCTATAGTTCAAAAAGGTAATTTAATGAGAGATGGAAATGTAATCTGTTTAGGTGCTGGCGTGTGTGGTGACATTTCATTCATAACGATCTTGAAGCTCACTAAACCATGAACGACCTTTCACAGCATAAATTCACACCGGTGTGCTAAAAATTGTGATGCAGCTGATCTCTTGACCAGGAGTTCGCATTTTTTGTTGTACCGTCCTTTGTTTCCAGTGCTTGGTAAAGATACTGACAATAATTTTTAATCGTTCATAATCAAAAGGGTTAAAATTTGTTGTTCAAACAAAGTATCTAATAAGAACATGCATCTAGCGACTGTTTGATTGATTGTCCACGTGTTCTCTCCTGCTTTGCCTTTGGCTGATGTGCGCGTTGGGCAATCAATGCCTTGTTGTTTACTGACAGCTAAACCATAATCCTTATTTAAACTTGAACGTGACGAATTAAGAATGTTGCTTGTTGTGCTGTTGTTTGAATTACCTTTTATTACCTTTTTTTACATAAGTGAGCGATTGTTTATGAGCGCCGTCGTTTGGTTTAACACATTTGGGTCGTAGATGAAGGGCCCTTGCTAGGCCCTCAATACTCCGAGATGCATCGTCACACGCCTTGCTTAATTGTCAGAAATGAGGAAGTTGGCAAAATAGAATCAAGCATCACACACACACACCAACGACATGCGCTGTGAAACAATTCGCGCACACAATTAGCAACTCATAAGAGTCCAGCAATCTAATAGCTGCATTTCACCTCACTGTACCGTACAAGCCGGTGTTATTCATTGACCACGGTCGAGCGATTAGCACGTGACGACCCGTTAGCTCCATTTTGGCTACCGCTACCGGGTATCGCGGCCGCCCAACAAGACCCACTATGGCGCAGTTACCTTTTGTCTTCTCTTGGCAGCGGTGGAGAACCGACAAGCGCAACGAGTCGTTCATGTGCTCAATCATCTCTTACCACGCATAGTTCACATTAGATAGGAATCTCTCCATTCCGCCCCATTCTGGTCGGGCCACGTTTAGTGCACGGTTTACAATCCACATAGCTTCACATACCTGCACCTGTCACGAATGCTACCAATCATCCATTCATCTCGCAAAGGTGGTCAAACGTGGATGAGTTGCAAGCGGAGCTAATTCATCGGCACCGTAGCAGGAGTACGGGGATGGGGGCAAACAGCGTCATTTGGCACTGTACTGTTTGAGGCGCTAATCGGTACATCGCCTTGCATCCGGCCTGGTAGTGAAAAACTTGCTGCACTATGAACAGCGCAACCCACGCAGTGGTTTGCACGAATTGAAGAGCGCGTGATAGTGAACTTGAACGTGGACCCGACGCATTGTTGCCGATGGCATTGGATGTTCTAATTTGGAACGTGTGTACTTTTCTACCATTACAGTGCGGCACTGCAACGGCTGCTGGTGGTAGCACGTGTAAATGGATATTGTTGTTAATGAGAACACCGCGCTGATGCCGGGGATTTTGGGGAAACATTTCAATGATAACACGGCATAATTCTAACAGGCTGCAAAGTCGGTCGAGGTGGTTACGTTTCGATAGTAGCATTATTTTGATTGCATATTTCACTTCCCACACTCCGCTCAAACTAAACATATACCTTTTTTTCTTACACGTAGTGGGAGTTTAAATTATAGGAAGAAAGAATGAATAGGAAATGAACTAATGATAATCTAATGAGTTTCAGATACTCAAAATAATAGTTTTCTTTACTATTTTTTGTAAAAAACGGAGCTATATATAAAAAAACATATTTCGAGATTACCAAAGTATTCATCAAATTATCTCATTATCCTTATTAGTAATTAGAATACCTTATATTACTTAAAACATGGTGATATAGCCAAATCTACACTCCTAATATTAATATTCAAAGATCGCTTCATGACCTTCCTACGATCAAAATAACCTAAACACCTGAATGTTTTTTACCAACTTCCATTTTGCCTATGTGTAATTTATTTACACATGTTGTTTATGTTCTTAATGTTTTATTTATACAGATGATTATAAGTAACAATCATCGTGTGCGAGGCTTAAGACGTAAACTTATGAGTTTTGTAAGACAGTGTTATTTTATTGTATCATTAATGTGTCTGAATCCCTAAAGGAAGTTTTTGTTCTAATAATTTCTAATACCTTGTTTAGTAACTGGTACCGCCAAGGGTCGACTGAATTAGTTTTTATGAAATGTAACATATACCCTAATAATCGAGTGTTCTCGTGTTATTGTGGTATAATTATTATTGTGGTAAGTTATTGTGTAACTCTACTGCAAGCGTAAGCAAGTTTGTTCGTTAACAGTTTAAATGCTCTCAAATTTTGCGTTAAAACATATTTAAACTTCCTTTCAACATATGATCTTCAATCTCCACGGTTATTCAAAATTTGTCCAAAAAAAGCTTAATTAGCTAATAACGAACAATGAACAGTACAGCATGTAAACTGAACAACCTGAAAGAAGAATAGTGTTCATTACCTATGACAAAATATGGGAAGCAGAAAGGAGTTGCGAACCTAATTCAATTGTTAATTAAGATGAATTATGTATCGTTTTCTGTTTTCATACAACTCAGAAAACTTATTAAAAACAGCAGGAGCAATCTGTGTTTGGGATTATCATTTTAGAAGATTAGTCAATGCGATTGTGAACCTTTTTGAGTCAGATAGTTTGAACCGTTTTCTCTAATGTTGTATATTTATTCGTACATCTTTACATGTGATACTAATTTTCGCATTAGTCGAAATGGAAGCTAAGCGTCCGAAACAACTTGTTTGTAGGACGAAACTAACAAAGCAATAGATTAGGTACAATAAAGCATTAAAAATAATGCACAAAGAATAAATAGTCTTAGTAAAGTTAATTTTACGTGCCACTTCGTCTACTAGCAGGTCAGATGATAAAGTGTCCAAACTCCTATCATCCCAACATTACCCCATAACTTATCGTATCATTTCATGTCGGTTGAGTTCGACCAGCATCCCCAGGAAGGACAGTTATAATGCAGTGCGACATAACTGATTCGTGGTAGCGGAAATAAAAACGTCACCTTGGGAAATCATGAAATATGATACGGACTACTTTTCAATTGTCGTAAGACAGTACGGTCGGCTGTCGTTCGCAACCGTGCTACAACCTTCCTAATCACCATTAGATCCTTCCGCAATCGTTGCGTGCAGAGTGTGGGTCCCCGCAGAAATCGTCCCTTCCTCTACCCCAACCTTCTCCCTCTCCTCCTGCGACAATACAATCGTTTTCCATTGCTTCTACGCTTCCTGTATCTCATCCTATCCCGCGTTCCTCCAGCAGAAACCCACGCACTGCCACCCAGACGTCTACCGAGCGTCTTGGGCGGTATTTTACTTTAATCTCGCCGGCAATGCTTCCGCAGGAACCGACCCATGCCAGAACCAGTCGGTCTTTGATCCCACCTCTGTGTCCCTTCCCGTGCGGACCCAACCACCGCATCGTGTACCTTCCGTTACCTCCCCCATTGCATCGGCACGTTCGCAATGGCGAAAGAAAATAATCCGCTTTTCATTTCAATCTCTACTTTCCTGTTCCGCTTTTTGGCGATGGACGCCCAACCACCCACCAACCAACCAACCAACCAACCTGGACCATCGATGTAAATGCGGGCCCGACAACTGACAACACCTCCACCGACCACCGCGTCGCAACACCAACCGTGTGCAAAAATGTCTGGAATGGGTTGTTTTGGGTCGCTCCCTTGCTCACACTTCCAACTCCCCTCCCGCCCCGGCAGCCGCTGGTGTCGAGTAAGCTGAAATGCAAGCAACGGTCTCGGAGGGAAACGGTCAGGGACCCAACAGCAGTAGCAGCAGCACCGGCCACAATCACAGCTCTTCTCCGAAACTGCCGCCACCCGGCTCGTGGGCATCGCTGAAGGCAAACGTGATAAGATGGCGCGGCTCACGGAAACTGGTACTCGTCATCGTCGCCATCGCACTTCTGCTCGACAATATGCTGCTGACCGTCGTTGGTAAGTTTGGATGATTGGCAATTGTGGCGAAGAACAAGAGCAAGGCATATCCAGTTTAATAATCCACAGCACTAAAATTATCTTTAGCTTAAATAACCCACGCACTTTAGCATCTTTTGCCAAATCTATCAAAAGAGTCCTTTGTCAAAATAATCAACGCTTCGGCCGATTCGTGCAGTCATATTTGCAGCTTAATTTAAAATAGCGCACCGAAGCTTGTCGGTTGCGGTGTAATATTGTGCAAAGAATTCCTATTTGCATAATAGCTCAGAGCTCTCAGAGCCGCTCTAAGTGCTCATTTTGAGTTCAACTGTTAAATCAAATGGAATTATGGTCACAATAAAGAGCCGAGCTATACTGCCGTTCGAAGCGCTGCGACACTTTTCGAGAAAAGCTTTTCGTTAATTACACAACAGCTGCATGACACAGCAGGATAAATGTATTGAATATAACGCAAAGCAGTGTGGTTCCGACGTTGTAAAATGGTTTTCACTCCATCATCGACGAATAAACTTCACACCTCCCTTACACTTTCTTTGCTTCCCTTTTACACGTACAAGGAGCTAACAGGGGGAAAAAACACCATCGTTGTCTAATAGACTAATAAGGATAGCCCCGACCACGCCAATGAAGGACGATGAATCACTTACCCTTCCCAAACCCTACCGGCAGCTACCGGCAGCCGCCGCTTTTACTTCCAGTGATGGAAAATTACAATCTTCCCGATGCACGCCACTGCTGATGAATGCTATTTTTACCAACACTTACTGCCACAAGTGCTAAGTAAGTCGGAGATAGGTTGAAGGTTCGCCACTTTCTTCGCCATCGCTTGCTTGCCAGTGGCAGCATCTTTCCGCACCGTGATCAAAACAAGAAATCGTTTTCCCAATGGCAGCGAAGTAAAATCATTTCCTTCGCACAGGATTACGGATCACTGTGGAGCGGGGCTCGTACGATTGCGAACAGAGCCGTCCTCTCTGCGCTATGTATTTCTCCTCCCAACAAAGGATGGCCGCTTACTGCCCCTGTCCAAAAGGCGCGTCAACAGGCAGCATAATGGAATGAAAATTGTTTCTTTAAAGCCACTTATTTGGCAGCAGATCCTAATCAGCTAGCGGGAACGTAGCTGATACTGAGGCAATTGCCGCTTTTGCCTCACTCCCAGTGCTGCGGAAATGGAACGGAAAATGGTCGCACCGGAACTCTTGGTAGTGCCGGAAAAGGCGCACACAATCCGGAGACGATGGTGGAAATCGCTTCCTCGTCTTTGGTCTTTTGCTCATTTCGCTCACTTTGTGGCATGTGGCTTTGTTATATTTTCCCACTCAACTGTTGCATGCGGTTGAGTTCGTTTGGAATGGATTCTACTGGATTGTGGAAAGCCACCAAGCTTCCCGCAACGTTTAAATTAAACTGTTGAAATTTCTGATTGAGCAAACACTGTTCTTGTGAAGCTGTAAAGCATATATTAACATATTAGATATTCCAAATAACAAATTGATCCTCAAAAAAGTGTATATTTCGAAAACTGGCTGCTACAACTTGTTTAAGGACTTACGACATTCCAATCGCTTTCCGGCCATGCCTTTGAACATCGCGTATGAAACAATGAAAACGGTGGAATATAAGACCGTTGCTAAATAAAGTGCACTACATTACGACCTTTGAAGTGCTTCAACACGTTCTGCACAGGCATTCCGCTCGTCTGAGTCGAAAAGGCTAAAACATGGTCCTTTGAATGTATGGCAAACGGAGAATCTATTTCAGCTTCACCGGCAATGTTGAGTGTCTTGCACAAAAAATAGACTATTTCATTGAAGGAATGGTAAACGGTTGAAGGACCCAGCCTTGTTCACAAGTACTAGTAAAAGAGAGAGCGAGAGCTAGAAAGAGGGAGAGAAAGCGAGAAAACAAGAAAACGGCATAAAAGACGTTCGTACCCTGGCAGACCTCCCAGCCCATTATTCTGCATGCAACTTGTTGCATTTTCCGGCATACGGTGCGCCAATAGGACAACGAAAAAAGAAAACACACACTGTGAAGAGTAAACGGCGTCGAATGGAAGTGGTGCATTATAATGTCGCTGCGATTAGGTGCATTCTTTCATTTGTAAGAAAAAGCTGAGAAAAAAGGTACAATGCAAAGGGATGCAGTCTAATAATTAAGTTTCGTAATAACTGGCTTTAAATGCATATCATTTCCTTTCACTGCTTTGTTTAATGCTATAATTATTTACATTGTCTTAATTAACTGCGTGCTTAGCCAAAAGTTTATAGTAAAATTTGAATATTGTTTGAGGTTGAGTTGCAGTTTTACTAAGTTGCAAGAGTCATGGTCTGTTCACTAACACGCAAAATAGTAACAATAGTTTGGCTGTTTTGTTGTACAATGAACATGTTGTACATAGAAAAATACTTTTTACACTTCTAACTTAAAGAAATGTTTGAATCAATAAGTTATCTGTTGAAGTTATTCTTCTTCTTTTTGGCTCAACAATCGTTGTCGGTCAAGGCCTGCCTGTACCACTACTTATGGGCTTAGCTTTCAGTGACTTATTGATCCCCCTATAGCAGGATAGTCAGTCCCACGTATGGCGGCACGGTCCGTTTGGGGCTTGAACCCATGGCAGGCATGTTGTTAAGTCGTACGAGTTGACGACTGTACTATGAGACCGGCTGTTTAAGTTATTACAATCACTTAAATTTGAAACATACTAAAAAATGATTAAATTAAATAATCCCCGCATGGGTTTGAAACCATTAAAACGATATTACAAGACAGCAATTTGTTTGGCTAGTCATTCGTTTAAGGAGCATTCTTTAATGGGTACTGATACGATTCTAGCGCACTGTACACTGCCATTCTGCTCAGCACAATTATTCATCCAGCTGGGGATAATGAAAAATGGTCCCGTTGGCGATTTATCCCCGGCCGTAATGGTAAGAAGTATGCAGTGTAAATGTAACGTAGAAGTGTTTCTCACATTCATGATAAACGGAATGCTACATGGGTTAGAGGCGCTATATGGGCACAGCATCATAACAACCCTTTTGATTACACTCATCCACACACACACACACTCTTACCACGGTTTACGATTCGCATTGCGGCCATCGATCGATCCGTGCTAGATCGGCTCTAGAGAGTCGTATTTCAGGTGTCCAGTAGTGGTTTCGCCTCTGCACAGGCAAAAAGTAATACGTGGGAAGTGCGTCCTTTTTCACGTGAATGGCCTGGCATTCCGGCACCTACCTCAATGTTGGCGTGGATGGGTAACTTTGTGTGTGTGTGTTGATTTTTCAAACCCCACTTTTTGTACCGAAACCAAAACGGAGAACCGAAGTGGGAGTATATGCGAGGATTAAATTAAAAAGGGCATTATTTGTCGATATTATGCGGAAACGTTTAAGTGACGCAAGTGGTATCGGTTGACGGTGCTGTAAAACTCGCAAACGGGTGTAATACATGTTTACCCTTCGAACGGGCTGTGGTTGTCGTTGGTGAGCGGTGACCTCTGGGCACACGATTTTCACGCATTCAAAATTCGTTTGGCAGTCTTCGTTTTTTTTATGCAATGGTGAAGCAGAGATGAAAAGCGTGCTTCCTGCTTTTGACAAACGAACCACATAGATGTCTCGTGATCGATGAAAATGTGAACGGCTTCGAAATACGATAAATCATTCACGGACTCGGTCACACTTGTGTTCGCTGAACTTTAAGCTGTCAATGGCAGCGATGGTCTAAGTGGTTTAATCCGTAATGTAGTATCACGTAGCTGACAAACGTACAGTAATATGTAACTGTAAGTGATACTTTTCCATGGTTGATTCGTACGCATATTGGTAAAACAAGTGCGTCAACGCGTATTTTCTGTCTTATTATTAATATGACCGCTTATTTGGTTGATATTCTGAAAATAATCAGTAGCACTAAAACATTTCAAATAAATTATTGTAGGAAGCGCACAAAATTTCAGTTTTCTAGCAGTCACGTTGAAATTGTAATGATTGAATTCTGTGGTTAGCCAGTAAACACGTAGCATACAAACACACACACACACACACACACACACACACACACTCACACGCAGATCATATATTCGGTATTATTCACAGCCGCACGTCCTTACACTTTCATTGTGTACCGTTGACGTCCAGCAGTAGGACCAGACGAAAAGAACATAATTTTCCGATTAGCAGCCATTACGAATCGGTTCGCAAAAAAAAAAATGACAATGAATTACACACACGCCGTCCCTACTCTTCCTGTACTGCTCTCGTACCTTACTGCTTACGAACATTCATATTCCACACGTTGGAGCTTAAGGGAATTGCTTGGTCCATGCTCGCTGCGATGGACTGCGGAAATGGACTGTGGGCGAGGGAACAAAGTCAACGAGCTGGAAATTCGGTTTACTTTAGGTGGCCGTCCTTTCCTAGGTATGTGGTGAATGTGGAGTGTCCATTGGGGTTTTTTTTCGCTCTTGCTTCTTTGTATGTCAAGCGCGTTCTCACGGATGGAGGCGCCTGGTGTACCCTGCGGCGTGAAAAATCGTTCGACTAGTGGATTAGGAATCTGTTAATGAGGGTAGCCATCCACCCTTTCCGTTTGCCTATGATCTCACATTGGAATTGGAGATGAGAAGTGATCCTACCATCAACTAGTATCTAGCACTTTAAGGCATATGTGACAGCGTACCGCTTCCAAAAGGTTGACAACGTTGCACGCGTTCTCAGGGGCAAAACAAAAAAATAAAGTCTTACACCAAAGGAGCCAAATAAACCACAAACTCCCAGCACCAATACGTACGTACGAGCGTTGTCTTTTAGCGCCAGATTTGCTACGTGCCTTGCTGGAGTAACCAATACGCTAAAGTTTAGTGACACTTTCTTACTCCTCTCTGGTCGGCGAAGTAAGCGAAAGCAACAGACAACACCATTAGTCGTAAGCCGCACCAAATGGCACAAAGCAGAAGATGGGCAGCTCAGCAGCGAATATGCCGCCAGCGCTTGGGGCGAATGGAAAAGCTATGTCCTATGGATGGTTTATAATGTCTTAATCACCATATAACTCGTAGGAATGTGATAATATTTCCCATTGTACTTTTATCGTCTGGAAAGCATACGTGTGTTTTGCTGCCTGCACGCTATGCGCGGCTATGCGAGACAATGGTGGGCGAAGATACGACCGACGGTCCCATGACTAATCGTAGTGTATCTGTCAAAGTCGGCACGGGGTGCCGGATTTAGTTCTACTGAGTAGGGTATGAAATGATCGTACGGTGTAATGCGGGTATTATCATCTATTTTTCACTCTCGTATTTGCGAGTAATTCAGTAATGAAAGAATTTCATAAATACATTTCCAGTGCCGTTTGATGTGGCCCCAGTAATTTTAGTTTTCCATTCTTTTGGTGATGTATGGCATGGGGCTGGTTTTTAATTAACGTATCATTCAAGCCTTTTTTATCTTTACATTACGATCAACAGACTGATTGAAACAGATTGATGTTTCGTTTCGATTGTTTATCATTAAACAAAATCACCACAAGAATTGGACAGACAGGGAGTTTTGATTTAACTGAATCGTTAAAAAAAAAATTTCCTTTGCTTGATTCGTGATTATGAACTAACAACTTTTATCACAACCACCGTTACCGCCCAGTTTACCACCCATAAAGTGACAAATTAAACGGTTCCCTTTCTGCTCGCTTTCTGTGGTTATGGCGGTTGTTATAGCTTGCATGCCATCGTTCTCACCACGATTCATTTGTGCGTTCCTTCTGTTACTAAGTATGAAGCATCGAACGAGGCGAGCTATACTATCGAATGCACTGTACGCAGTGGAGTACTCTCTGCACCAAAAACCACAGTTGAGGCGGGTTTGTTTGTCCATGCGTCAAAGAAATTGTGGCGATAATGAGCAAGTCAGTCATCAGACGCACTCACCGTGTGCTAAAATAAAAGGGGTAAAGCTCATAAGAAGCCAAACAGAAGGTCGCCATACCTCGTCGGGGGAAAAATGAACTACCGTCAAATGTGGTAAATGACAATTCGCGGTCCAGGGGCCACGGGTCTATAGTTGATGGGGGCAAAGGGAAGAAAATCATTTATAATTTACCGCACAGTCGTTAGCCAACATCATTGGTTCAATTTGGCATTGTTGGGAGAACACTTCCTGCTGCTGTTAAACTACCACCCATGGCCGTCGTCGTCTGTCGTCGGTATGCAGGGTTGCGATCGTTTAGCAATGTGGGTGTTCGTACGAGGAAGCATTCTCTACCTCATAGCATTGTCCACATTCCGGACGCTCCGATGTCGATTTCAATGTGCCCGTAGCCGGCTGCACAGGATGAGATAATGGTTCGATTGATAAAGTATTTTCCACAGCATTCCGATGCTCACTTTTCCGACGGTGGCAATGCCACTGGGATCGGTTAGACGCTTGCTGTAGCGGCTCCGATGATGAAGTAAGACATACTTGTTGGGGAAATATATTTGAACAATGTGAAAGTAAAGGTTTGAACCATTGAACGCTATTGTGAGAGGGAAAAAACGGTATGGAAGCTACATTATATTGCCTATTAAAGTATTAAACTATTTTTCACTACTGAAAAACAAATCCAAAAAAAAGAAGAGAAAAGTTTGAGTTTTTTTTTTATTTTAAGTTTAATTTTATGATAAAATTTCCTTAAATCTTTTAAAAAGATTTTAAGATTCCCTTCAATCTTTTCTTTGCACTACAAATCCACATAAAACCTGTGTTTTGTTTCGCATAAAAATAGACTATAATATAGTAAAAATTTAAGTTTCACTATCAAATTCCTACACTGCAGTAAACTGCTCTCACCTATGTTAAGTGTCTTTTCCACGTTTATTTTATTAGAAGTATATAATTAATGAACACCGAAGCACTCAAACTCTCGCTGCCAGCCGAGCGAAATTACAGATTTACTAGAATTTTAAAACAAATAACAATACCAACAACAAAAAAAACTCAAACGCCATTGCCCGATATCACCATCAAATCTGAGAGGATGATCGTCCTCATCGGCGTGAAACAAGCTGTTAATTTCTTGTTTATTAACGGCTAAACGAGTTAAAGGGTAATTTAATTGGCGGACTGTAAGCTTTTCCCAGCAGCAGTGCCCGCCGGCAGTGATGATAACGATAATAACACGGCAAGCGTCGTCAGGTGGTGTAGAGGAGGGGAAAATTATTCTACGAAACGAACTGTAACTAATCCTTTTCTCCTCCGGGCGGTAGCGCATTCGATGGGACCAGAAACGTACCTACCGCTTCCACAGAGTTTGTACTGCCACTTTCCAAACACTGATAGATGAAGTTACGCTTCCTGACTAATTACCGTACAGGCAGCTTCGGTTGGCTTCGATCGGTATGGAAAACCGGACGCACCACTCGTTCCAAAACCTCCAAATGTGGTGTGGAAATTCGTTCCTTTGCCGGATGAGTCAAAGTGTTTTCAAAACATACACACTGGTGCAGGCAACCGACGTCTCTGTTCCGCATCGATCAGAGCTTACTTCCTACCGACCGGGGATGTAAATATACTTCTTCAACACTTAGCACGCTTTAAACGATGAACGATAAGGTTGTGCGATAAATGTATGTGCCTTACCTTCTTGGAGCGTTGTACGGTGTAAGAACGCCGCAGCCACAGCACCTAGCATCGCCATCAGCATCAAGGCCGATGTGCCAATGATCACACCGACTGTAACGAAAGTGTCGAAGAGTGCCCTGAAAGCACGGCTCTCTGTATCATAATTGAATCATCCAAATTTATTCGATTACAAAATGGTTCGCTTTCATGTGCTGCATCATGTGGCGCGCCTCCGAGCACTTCATTTTAGTCTGATTGTCTTTGATACGGAGCGCAGGATACGATGGTTAGGGGAGGAATTGGCCAACCATGGTGATAAAGCAAAGGGCAAAAAGGGGAAAACCGGTGCTCGGGCTTTGCTAGGAGCCATCGAAGGAATAGATCAATACGTCGCACAAATCGATTGGTGTCGGATGGTACGGAAAACGGAAACGGTGCTATTAGGTGTAATTGCGCTTTGTACAATTCCCGCTACATAGCCAGCAAACGGATATGCTGATGAACCTTCCCGTTCCAGTTGAACATGGCATTTGGGAGAGTTTTCACAAATTGCAAATTCCGAGTATTCCGTTTCAATATCGTAGGATGGATGTTATTCCATTGGAAACAGTTTTTCTAAACTATAATACTTACTCAAAGTCTGTCTGTGCGTTGACGCGCGGTTACACAGAACCACACCTCGTCTCGTAAGAAATTAGTAGATAATTAAAATCTTGCTCTCCGGCAAAAGGTGGGTTCGAGCTAAAGTGAAATCTCAATTAAACACACAATCAAAAACTAACAAACCAAACTCAGTTAGCTGCCTTTCCGTTCCCGCATGACAAACCAGGCGGAAACACAACAAACAAGGTTGCTGATGTTTCAAAACGTGTTTCCATCCCCCACTTATCTTAAAGCAGAGGGAAAATACTGGGAAACTCTCCCACCTTCCTCCCCCCCCCCACCCACTTCCGGGGCGTTGAGGTTCGCCGATGCAAATTCTACACTGCCATGGGCGGGGTGTGTTGGCTCGGAATCTCGGAAGGAAATGGGAGAGAATTGACAGTTTAATTTCAACTTTCATTTAAAACTAAGATAATTCAATTACTCCACTGTAGTAGTGGCGGGCGTGCACGTGCACTATGCTGCGTTTCCTTTTCTAGCCATCTGCTGTGAGCATCACTTTCACCGTGATCGTCATCATCGTTGCCATGGATGGAAAAGTTTCCGTCTCTGTAGGTGTACATTGTAGGGAGGGGGGCGTAAGCACCGTTGATTGTGTTATTATGCACGGGCGAACCCGATGAAACTGACATCGATATTTGTCTTGAGGATACAGGATATAGATACAGGACACAGTGTGTGCTGTGCTGTGGTTCCACACTTTGTTTCGCAAAGTTTCTACTTTTCACCATAGCCACAACGGTCGGGAGATCTTGTCTCAAACGGGGCCAAACCCTGGGGCAGAAGCATACTTGTTGAATGTGTTGCAGCGAGGAGAAACCGATAGTACCGATAAGAAACCATCAACCCAATCCCTCCGTACCGTATACTCGAGCAAACTCATCAAACGATGTCGTCGGTATGGACCGTAAAAGCAACACCTTTTCGTTAAAGCAACCTACTACTACTAGGACACCCCGGTAATCACAAGTAGCAAAACGGGTGGCTCTGTGTCCAGCATCATTCCATTACAGATTATTAGGCGTTAGTTTTATGGGTCGGTTTGGAACACGGTTGCACATCAGCATACCTTTAGTGCGCTCGCCACTGCCCGTACTGTACTGTTCCTCTGTTCCCATTTCTCAACTCACCCTGTTTCCCCCACAGTGCCAATCATTCCGGAGTTTCTTTACGACATCAGACACCCGGATGCACCGCTGGCCAGCTTTCCCAAGACTCCGCCGACCACACCGTGCGAGAAGGAGGTGACGACACCGTACAATGGCATCGACGTTACAACGCAAGGTTACGGTAGGTTCTGCTTCTCGAATTCCAGCGAACACTTTTGGCAAGAGTAACAACGTCTTGGGCGCCCCCTGCGCCCTGTTTTCTTGCGCTTCCCCTTACGTCACAGATAATGCTAGCTGGTACGCGGAACGGGAGGAACGGCACAAGGAGCTGGTGGAGGAAACGGTCGAGGTTGGGCTTATGTTTGCCTCGAAAGCATTCGTCCAGCTGCTGGCCAATCCCATCGTGGGACCGTTGACACACAAGTAAGTATCGCGGTACTAGGCCCTACCGAACTGGTGCGGTGTACTTATTCCCTTTCTACTTCCAATGCGCTGCGTTTATTGTCCCCACACAGAATAGGCTACAGTATTCCGATGTTTGCCGGGTTCGTCATTATGTTTATCTCCACCCTGAGTAAGTAATTGTCGCCCTCTCGCCCCTAAAGGGTCTTACACTCATGCTGGCCGTTTGGTTTCGTGCAGTTTTCGCATTCGGAAGAACGTACTCGGTACTGTTCCTGGCCCGCGCACTGCAGGGTATCGGATCGTCCTGTTCGTCGGTGTCCGGCATGGGCATGCTGGCCGATCGCTACACGGACGACAAGGAGCGGGGGAACGCGATGGGCATCGCGCTCGGTGGACTGGCGCTCGGTGTACTGATCGGGCCACCGTTCGGTGGCATCATGTACGAGTTTGTAGGTAAATCGGCACCGTTTCTGGTGCTGTCGGCGCTGGCCCTGGGCGATGGGCTGCTGCAGCTGATCATGCTTCAGCCGTCCGTCGTGATCGAGGAGTCGGACCCGCCGTCGCTGAAGGCGCTCGTCACCGATCCGTACATCATCATTGCGGCCGGTGCGATCACGTTTGCGAACATGGGCATTGCGATGCTGGAACCGTCGCTGCCGATCTGGATGATGGACAACATGGGTGCGAGCCGATGGGAGCAGGGCGTCACCTTTCTGCCCGCCTCGATCAGCTACCTGATCGGGACAAATCTGTTCGGTCCGCTGGGGCACCGTATTGGCCGGTGGCTGGCGGCGCTGCTGGGGCTGGTTATTATCGGGCTGTGCTTGCTGTGTGTAAGTATTTGACCACCAACAGAGAACGGATGCGAGAGCGTGCCGCTTTAATCAAACGACCCTCCCGTACAGATTCCGATGGCTACCTCCATCAACCATCTGATTTTGCCGAATGCGGGGCTCGGATTCGCTATCGGCATGGTCGATTCTTGCATGATGCCCGAACTCGGCTACCTGGTGGACATTCGACATTCGGCTGTGTACGGCAGTGTGTACGCCATCGGAGACGTTGCGTTCTGTTTGGGTTTCGCCATCGGTCCAGCCCTAAGGTACGTTCACATCACCTCCGGTTGTGGATGTGTGTGTGGGGGAGGGGGTTTTGGAAATTAAAACTCAAGTAGCGCCACGTACGGTACACTTGACGGGAGCTGCTTTATTTATCTAACGTCGACCCTTTTCGCTCTCTTTGCGCAATTCATTCCAAAGTGGCACCTTGGTAAACACCATCGGCTTCGAGTGGATGCTGGTTGGAATTTCGATCCTTTGCTTCGCTTACGCACCGCTGCTGACGTTCCTGCGAGCGCCGCCGACCAAGGAGGAGAAGAAGGTAAGCATCAACGGCATCGACAATGCTGGACTGTCGCTCGAAAGTGGACCGTGCAGTTCGTCCCAAACCATTGATCCGTCCTCGATAGAAAAATCTCCATCGAATGGGAAATTGACCAACGGAACAGGGTACACGAACGGGGCCGCCGAAACGGCCGTCCATTGTCCCTCTCCGAACGGGGGTGAACATTTTGTCACGAAGCTGTAGGTGTTCCTTTTTCGTGTAAAATCGTGTACTCAGGGCTTTGCCAGTTTCTATTGCCCCACCCCCCCTACCCGGAAGCTCTCTTTCTGCTGGATCTGTATCCCCTGCTAAGGTCGTTGTAATTTAACCTCCATACTAGCGTGCGTACGTGATTGTCTTCAGTAGCTCGTGGTGGTTTAGTTATTAATACTTTTGGTTTCCTCCTAGATTATGTACATTAATGTGTAGTTCAATATCGTTTGAATATACGGCTGCGATGTGTGTTTAGTTGTAAGAACCAATGGTGGAACCTGGTTGGAACTCTGATTGGAACCAAATAAAACTTTTTATTTTTAAAAAAAACTTTTTTGTTTGTTTTGTTGCCTACGATTTTTTATATTTTCGCTATTTCTATTGTATGGGTTTGTATGTTTTAGTGGTAATTGTTACACATTATTTTGGTCGTTTATTTCATATAATTTGTATAATTTATTTCTATCTTTTTCTGGCTTCGTTTAAGAATCAATGTCCACTCCAGAACAACTCTAGGTACATCCCACATGTGATTACAATAACACATATTTATGCGCCATATGAGCCGAAAACAAAATCATTTCATCATGCTTAATATTTGTTCTTACAGTCCCTCATCGTCGGTGAGCGCTCGTCGGTACGTTACGTAACGTACCAAAATGAGGAAGAGGACGAATAAAACTGACCCATTCAACATACCACCAAGGTTTCCCCATGTATGACACTTTGCCCACAAATTGAATCAAACTGAACGATAGCAACTGGAAGCAACAAAACCAAGAGATCAGGTACATTTTAAAGACTGTAATCACGCCAAAACTGCATCGCCACAATCAATCAATGGATCAAACGCGAACTTTTCCCCAGCCTTCACTATTGTAGAGGCATGCTAAAGAAGAAGAAGAAGAAGAAGAAGGAGAAGGAAAAAACAGCAAAACATGATAGAATGAATATGCAACTTTGAAGGAACAATAATTTGGCCCAACATGGGGTATCCGTACCCTCACTTGTTATGCGAAGCACACGGAACAGCAATGTTTCCCACAATGATACTAGTTTATGCATGTTGAAAAAAGTCTTAACACACAAATCATCCGTAGCAGCTCCTCTAAGCGGCTGCGACGTTTTACTAAACAATCGACTTACACACGCATGTCCCTAGAACACAGCACCGATCACGGCACACTCTAAAGCGCATATATGCTCATAGCCTTGACTATGAGCCACACCGTCGGAATAGAGAAGATGGAAAGGTAAACTATTACTATTAGCTTAAAAAAAATCTATAATTACTCCCTGCAAAATACTAAGTCAATCGGTTTCGTCCATGCTTTTGGGTGACACTACGGCATTACAGAGGATCGCGTCCTTTGAATCCCATTGCACGCGTAACAGCAACAGTGTTGAGCGCAAATTCGGTGATTGAAAGGGTGACATTCAAAAGCAGGGATCGAAATCGACCTGGCCTACTGCGACCAGACGAGCGTGCAGTTAAGCAAAGCCGCGGAGTAGGATCTTCGTATCCAACAAGCCCGGTTGTAATATACAGTACTGTCTGTGCCACTTTCAAGGTGAGTTTTCGCTGACCGCTGCAAGCGCAAACACGGTGCCAGAGATCACTTTGCTGCCAAAGCGTTTAACGTTTGTTCGATCAATTGAATCGCTAGCAACCGAATGGTACAGATATGGGACAGTGTTTTTTCTTTGCTTTGGAGACGTACTTCGGCTAAAACTGCCATTTACGGCTACGAACTGCAAAACAACACTCCACAGCTCCTGGTAGGCGGTGTGGCTGTATCAATGCTGGAAAAAATACTATTTAATAAAAACCAAACACACACAAACAAAATCCAAAAAACATGTTATCCACTTGATCGCTTCATGTTATCTTGTTCGTTAACTATTAAACAACTCCTATCTTGACAATGTCCTAGACGTGTGTCCTTAGCCGTAGGATGTTGTGAGATACAAAAATCTGACCAAGATATGGGAAAACAAATTCGATACTAATACTGCATGCATGTTTTCACCATGCAAAACCACACTACTCTTAACTAACTGCTCTTCACAACTAAAAATGCGTTCCGTAGTTAACATAACGCGCTACCAGTATTTCCTTATAAATGAGAAATAGAGTGCTGCTACACTGCTGCTAATCACGTGATCGCTGTCCATAGCTTACACTTACAAGCACTAACAAATAATCAATGTAAACAAAAGCAACGTATTTCAGATGTACTCCAAAAATCACATCTTATATAGAGTTAAACATACGAACGAAAGTCTCATTCTTGCAGTTACACTAGCTCCCACAGTGCAGCCACAACAGAAAGGGGATGCACAACATCACAACCCCGGTAGGTGGTGGTGATAGTCTCTTTGCAAAGCTTGAATGGCTGCAAGTTTCGCTAGACACTATCGCTGGCCGAGCTGACATTGTGGGTTCTCAGAATCATTATCAGAATCACTAGCTATCTACTATCTAGGCACTATTATTATTATAATTATTATCATAGTTATTATTATTAAAATATAAGATTCGAGTTATTTCAACAACACCTCTAGGTATACAGCAGCATACTTAACCCTATTGACAGGTATCACAAGGCAATCAAAAGGAAACTACTAACTAACTAAACTAATCTTCTCATTTCGATGCGAGCAATGACTAATACAGGTGTGTGTATCGGTATGAGATTAATCTTTCTAAATCTATGCAACATTAGTAAACCAGTGCACACATCTGTAAGTCTATAGTTTATTCCCCGATTAGTAATCATTATCATGACGGTACTACTAAAATTAAAGAAAAAACGAATACCAAAAAAACATTTCCAAGGAAAACCAAACAAAAACTCATTGATGATGATGATGATGAATTGCTGACTCAATCAAAAACTAACATCAATCGAACATCGATAATGCGTTGTACAGGGTTTGTGGTATGATGTCAGGCATTGGTAATTTCTCGTTTCCACGCGTTAATCTATTGGCTCTCGCTTCCCTATAACTTAAAACATACAACTCCTGTCAAGAACGACAAAAATAGCTAATCGTTTAAACGGATACTAGAAGAAGAAAAACCCTGCACAAAACGGCAAATTACTTTCCAGCTTTCGTTACCATCGATACAGTCTGTCAGAATGTACTAATGCAACTAACGTTTGTGTTCTTCGTGTGTGTGTGCGTGCGCGTGTACATGTGTTTTTGGATTATCTCTCTGTTGTCTGTCGTCGCATCGTTGTGCACATCACTGTTACAATAGGACGGGTGAACACAACTGTAGAAAAGAAAATTCGGTCCACCGTGAGCCGTGTTATTGTGAGTTAGACAATAACTTTTGCTGATGTATCTTTGAACGGGGAAAGCGTTTAAATGAATCGTATCAACACTGGGTGAATATACACTCAACAATCACAGCACCCATAGGCATCCAACTGGCCAACTGGCCCGATTCAGCTTGTATGGTGCTTGTGGTGTGAACTAAACATCTATCCATAGTATTATATCGTTGTCATCATTGTATTTGTGTATTTTTTTAATCTAACTCCGCTAAACGGAGGTTTCTCGAATCTCGAATGTAAAGAATTGACCTTTTGCTAGTGTGTGACATCAGTTCAACCAACCATCATGGTGCAAAATGGATAAATTACATTTATTCTTCCAGTTTTGTATTTTACCGTTTTTTGTGTTTTTTGTTTTCCCAGTTATTTGTTGGCACTTACCGAAAAGTGGTGGTGCACGAACGATGTATGTATCTAATTAAACTATCTAATACAAGGCTGGTATGGGGTCACAGATTCACAAAACAACGTATCAATAGGTAGTTGATCGAATAAACTAACAAACAAACTAAACTACTAAACACTACTACATGTTAATAACTGCGAATGAATTATACGCATACTTTCCGCTGCCCTTACATTACGGTGTTTATTGTTGTAATTCACAGGTAACATATATGTTCTAATCTATTCTATAATATTTTATTCCAACTAATCTAATTTGGTGCATAGCCCACTCACCACGTTCATTGTGTGTCAGAAAGCCTTTTGTTAAAAAAAATTAATTCTTTCAGAAACATCCATACGAATATTAAGCTCGAATTCTCTAGTCCAGATCATGTTTTTTACCCTATTAAGCACAAATTCATAGCCATACGATCAAATGGTCGGAAACGATTTTCAGATTCTACGAGAAATCTTCTTGTAACCTTTTTAACTGTGCAACGTATTACATGAATACAACAAAGAATAGTATAAAACGTACTATTAACCCTTCACAAATAGGAAATAAGAATAAGTTATATAAAAGCGGAACAAAGTCAAACATTGTTGTTATAGTGCATAGGAGTAATGCTAATCTTCATATATTAGTGCTTTAATAAGGGGAAGGATTTGTGCTGAGGAGATGGCAGAAGGTGTAGTAGAAGAAATAATATCAATATTTACAAGCTATGCTGAAAAGCAAGATATTCCAATTGTTGTACCATTTGATATTCAAATACAGACTAGGAATATCGGTAGGCGTATACAAACGATCCCTACCGAATAGGCGATGGGAAGAAGGTAAAATATCGAATGAAAACAGTATCATGCTAACCTAATTGGTAATAAAGATATACACACAAACACACACAATTTATAATAGCAGAACCATGTGTAATAGATACTCCTAATACTTATATACAAAACCATAACATAAATATATACATATATACACACCGATAACATATAGGTATGGAATATACTGGATGTGTGTGGTGATACTAATCTATGGGAGCGATGTTATAAAATGCATTTGCAGGATGTGTTGAGCAGAGGGGTTTTTTTTAACACGTTTATGAGTGTAATCCATTTGCTGTGACTCAGCCGAGACGGTCAAACGTAACATTAAACTAGCAACAAAAAAAAAAAAAACAAAACAAAAAAAAAGGTAGCCATTGTACGCGAACCGGGCAAAATAATGCCTGCCAAGCGAAACCTGCTATAATAATGCTGATACTAAAAATATGTACAATCAAGACGAACAAAAATGGGGAACACAGAATAAAGTTGTTGGTGACATCTATTGGCATTGCGTTTGGTTTATTGATTTCTCGCCGTTACTTATTCAAACATATTCACGTACTCCAGTATCTTTGGGTCGCAGCGAAAGTCGTACATGATGGTGTGCTTCAGCATGCAGTACTTCTCGTAGATTGCTATACTCTCATCACTTACGGTCGGAATCGCAATATCGTTCTGAATGTCCTTCTCCGGCGTCACGCTAGCGATGATGATTTCGTTGTTGTATATCGATAGTCCGCCACTCTCGTTCATCTGGGCATGGCGGTTGTACTGATGCGGAGAGGAAGGTCTGACCGGCTCTCCGGTTGAGTTACAGATGCGGTTGATTTCGGCATACTTTTCGTACCTAGATCGAAAGAAAATATTACATTATTAAATAGCGTCCTTTAATACGAATTTTAACATGATGGCGAGACCTGCCACAACCTACTTTAGCATGTCCGCCTTTTTTGGCATTCGTATTTCAAACCCGTATATGTCGTTCGTCATCGGAAACATAGAACTGAGCGTGACGGGATCCTCTGCACGGCTACTGTTGGTGCTGCTACTCGGTGCTGTGTTGCGGTTGTTGCTGCATTTTTCCTCCTCGTCCGATTCTGACTCGTCGTCCGAGCGGTCGGAAGACGAACTGTTGGCCGAGCTAGTAGACGATTGGCCCGTCAGTGAAGGGTTCTTCAGTGCCGTGCTTTGCTGTCGGCGAATCGGCTCGAAGGGGCTGAAGTGGGACCGGAAGGCAGGCGCAAGGTTTCGCGACAAATGGCTCAGCTGATAGTCGATATGCTCTTCGAAGGAGGTCAGCTTATAGTCGTAGTGGAAGTTGGAGTAGTAGTCTATAATTTCCGCATCATTCGAGTGTATCTTGATCAGCTCCTTCACGACACGATTCTCGTCGCTCACTGCGGCGGGCAGGCAGTTCATCACAAACGGACTGACCCACTGGGTGAGCGGAATGGAAGATATCTGCCGTATCTCATCGAAACGAGAGTTATGTATGTAGAAATCGGTTTCCAGATCCCAAATGTGAAGCGTTTCTGTAACGAAAATATGAAACACCACGCTCTACCAAACGCTTAAGCAAACCCCGTACCCGCCTCTATGATACTCACTGTTCACCTCCGCCTTCGAAGGAATGTAGTAACCCAGGAACAGATTGATGCTGTGCTGTTTCTCCGTATCGCTGAAAGTGTTGCTGTAATAGCGACTGAGCGTTTGCATGATATCATTACCCTGCGACGCCCATACGGCCGTTTTGCGGTATGTTTTTATCCGGTGAACCAGCTGCGACCCGCCGTACTGCAATGCCAGCGTATCACCATGGTCTTCGTACAGATTCTCGAGCATCGTGATACAGTCCGACTCGAACTCTAGTTTGCGCTCCTTCAAGAACCCCAAATCGTACAGCTGATGGGCTAGGACGCACTTGCCAATCGCAAACTGTGCCGTATTGGTGCGATCCAGACAGTCGACGCAGTTGACCCGCACTATGCCCGTCTGCTTTTGGCTTCGCTCGTCGTCCGAATAAAACATTCCCGTCTGTTGGATCACCGTTTCCGCTATCTTGGCCAGCTTCTCCATGACGTTCCCCGTGCCGCGGCTTTTGCGTGCCATGTCAAAATCGATGTACCGTATGCGAAGATGCGGAGGCAGAAACTGGTTCAAGTAGCTAACGGTCGAGTACATTTCCTCACTCAGTAGGCTTTCGTGCCGACGCTTTTCCCTCGTTTTCACCAAGTTCAGTATAATGACGGGCGCGCCGTAATGAAACATCAATCGTTGATAGTGCTTGCCCGCCGTTTCGCCGAACGGATCCGACAGATCGATCGCAATCTGTGGCTTCGGCACCATTTTGCTAACGTCTTGCGACCAATGCGACGGAACCGATCCGCGCAACTGCGTAAAGCTGCACATTCGATTGCCGTCCAGCACGATCTGCTCCGTTTCCACCTCGTTCGCTACGTCGCCGTGAAAGTTGGCACCGCGCTTCAGGAACCGGGTTCCGGCGTAACGTGTGCTGCGGCGCGCTATCAAGCACACGTAAACCTGCCGACCAAAGATACTGATGCTGGACTGACTGATGAAGCCGTGTATGATCTCCAGCATCCAGTCTTTGTGCACGACGTCTCGCATCGGCTTCAGGTGAAACGCATTCCAGACGAACCGTTCGCGAGACACTCCCCGGAAGGCGTACGTCATCTTTTCGCCCGTTCGATTCTGCCAAACCAGCGGCTCGTCCTTTACAATGTCGCACCGGGTACCGACAAACTTGGGAGCGGAAAGATTGTACTGCAAGCTGTGGGTAAGATCGTAGCTGTAGCTGAAATAGAAATTGCTGTTCAGATCCACATTGTTGAACATCTTCACGTAGCGCTGCTCCAGCGGGTGCATCTGTTTGCTAGACGCTTCGTTCACGCGAATCATGGCCGTATCCTTGATGGTGTAGATAATATGCTTGCCAATGAAGGCACACCGCGTGCGCTTCGTCACCAGTATCAGATAGTATCCTTCGAGGAACTTCACAAACCCCAGCACGCCGTACGCACTGATTGATCGGATGAACGAACGGGATTGCACGAACTTGCGTATGTCTCCCTTTTCGAGCTCGTTTGGATTTTCATAAATCGAAAGATCCGGCGCCCGCCTATCAATCTCCAGCACGCGGAATCGCGTCTCCTTGCTATTGCTCCCGATAAGGTAGAGTTTCTGGAAAAGGGTTAAAAAAGGGTAAACATTATTAGTCATCACACTTCTGCCCACCGCCAGTGAATGGAGCCACTCTTACCGCCTTCGTCTCGAATAGGGCCACCTTCTGTATCGAACTAATCAATGGTTGAAAGCGTACGTTTTGATCCATGCTTACGGCAAGCTGCTCCTCAATTAATTGCACCAAACGAAACAATAATAAACTGGCTCTACTACCCTGCTAAACGCATTCTCTTTTCTACGAACCATTTAATCGATCATCGGTTTTGTCATTGGTTCATCGACTGTACGCCACGGCGTGATTCTCTCGACGAAACATTTGTTTATGTTTGCAGATGGTTCTCTTTACCTTACCTAAATACAGCAAAACAAGTATTGCACTGGGTCACCACATCTCTGTGCTATTTTTATTAAGTTTGACCGTGTATGCGGTGATTGTGCTAGATTCTACGTACAATCTCGACGTTTTTCTATGGCTGCATATCGAATTTGCAGTTGGGAAGTGCTTGTTTGAGCGTTTTTTCCACTTCCTGTATATTTTTCACATCAGGCAAATCGAACGTTTTCACCTGTTGTAGCTGCGGGAGCTGTTTGAGCTGTAGCAATCCGGCATCGGTGACATTGCCACACTTGGAAATTTGCAACTCCTCCAGCGTATTGGCAACGTATCGCAGCTTCCACAGAGCTTGATTGTCGATGTAGACACAGTTATGGAGGACAACTTTCCTGAGCCGACTCAATCCTTCCAGATGATCGAACCCGATGTGCATTATGCCCGAATCCGTCCCATCGAGTTCTTCCATCAGCACCGGCAATGACTCGTCCGGAAGTGCGTTAAAATGCACATGCACACGGGCGTCCTTCACAAACTTTGCCTTCGCTCCATTCTTTAGCAACCATTCGGCACAAAGTCGGTCGGGGCCAACCTTCTTCAGTCTAGCGCGATCGACCCGGTTGAACATCATGTTCACCCAGCCCCAAAATGGTCTGTTCATTGGGGTTGTTTGCAGAGCCAGCGGTTGCATCTGCGCTAGTAACTTCACTGATGGTCTTACGGTAAGCATTTTCTACAAGTACACAAACATCAGTTTCACATTCAGCATAGTGTCGCAAACCATTCACTACTCACCGTTAAGTTTTCTTTCCCGTGCCAAAGATTACATCTCCCGGTGAAGTTGAACCGGCAGCCAATTTTGTTTTGATAAATTAGTCTATTTGACAGTAGCATAAACAAACATTGCGCAACCGGCACGCGAAGCAGCAAACACAGTGCGCAAAATCATGAATCGTAACGTCAGATCGAATAAACATCCGACAGTTTAAAATTATTCCAAATTTTATTTTACTTCTGAATCGTATTTACGTCTATGCTTAAATGTATAACCTTAGCAAAGTTTTACCATGCATTTAGTAAAATGTGTAGGTACTCCTAATTTTGTTTTTTTGCGCCTTCTGGACTCGTTACGTTCCCTGCTGCACCCTGCTTTACGCCCGTTGAAGTGGAAACGATGTTTATTTTTTTCAACATTACATTGCGTCCCACTATCGACGGTGAAGCGCTCGCAGCAGACAATGCAGAGGCTGTTGTTTTGATAAAAATCTTACTTCCTGCGGTCGTCGAGCTTGTGGAACTTGTGGAAGTGTTCTGCACAGTAGCACTGCCTGGTGCTTTATTCGCTCCAAACGGATTGATGATGATGGACTGGAACTTGCCTTGCGGTACAGACAACGGGGTTCCAGTGACGCCCGTTTGGCGCATGCCAGCACTGTTGACAATCTCGATCTTGCCACCGGATAACAATTCGCTCAAGTTTTTCACCACGCTGGTGTTAGTTGCTCCGCTGTTCATTGATTTGGTCAACACTACCTTGGTAAACTTCGTTCCCGTTGTACCACCACTGCTCATCACCGTACCAACGGAGGTTGCCGGCGACGCACTTGACGCGACAGCTATGGGGAGATTGATTTTTGTTCCGACAGGAACGATCATACCGCCGGGATCGACAGTTTTGAGTGTACCCTTATTGAGCACCAAGTTGATCACTTGTTTCGACTTTCCAATCGACAGCGGCATACTTCCAGCGGGCTGTTGCAGTGTGACGAATCGCGTGCCTGATGCCTGTGCCGAGCTAGCATTGTTTTCAGCAATGCCTGCAGACGCTGCCGCTGTTACTGCCGGTCGAGTATCTTGTGCTTGCTTTGGTTTTTCAGGCGAGCCCTCCTGAATTACACCATCGTTATCGGCAAATACGATCGGAAGATCGAAAATATTTGTCTCCGACAGAGCTTTCGTAACTTTCCCAGGAGCCACATTAGACTCGTTCACATTGCTAAACACAGTAGGCGTGGATCCTGTGTTGCGCACGATTGTGTATTTCGGTGGACTGCTAATTTCCTCCGACGTCGCCGCACCCTCGTTCACTCCGGGACTGCTGTTTGCTATCACGGACATGACTGGTTTGGAGGTTGATGTTATGGAGTAAAACTTCTGCGTCGTGCCGGTAGACGGTTTCAGATGAATAAGTTGATTCGATTCAATCAATTTCACATTCACATTACCCTGCTGGTGCAACGCGCCAGCCGATAGTGTTGTCTGCGCAGAGTCTCGTTTCAGTGCAGGAAGCAACATAGGCGTGCTACCCCGGCCAGAAATAATCTGCGTGTTGCCTGATTCGCGAACTTCATACTTCACCACTTCATCGGCCTTTGCGAGTGGTAAAATTATTTTCTCACTTTTTATTTGCTTCTCAGGCGTCGTTGGCGTGTTGCTCTGCGCCTCAATATCTGGCGCGTCTTGGGTAGACTGAGACATGGATTGGGCCACCTCAGCTGATTGTGTTGTTTTTGGCAAGCGACGGTTGTAAGGCTTTTTCTGCTGTTTGGTCTCAGCTTTGGGATCTGGTGCGTGTTTACGCTTGCGCTGTGCAGCAAGGTCACAATCACTTCGTGGTGCCGATGGCACGCTTTGTTCCATTGGGCTGTCCGATTGGAACGACCCAGCCAAGGCGGATTGTTTTGGTCGCGGGGGACTTACCAGACAGTTGGTTGCAAATTCTGCTATCTCGTCTGCGACCATGTTGTCCACCATCGACTGGGTGACTCCTTCAATTTTACGCTTTGTTTTTGACACACGTAAACATTCATCGGCTGCTCCAACGACTACCAATGATGTTTGAGTGGACATGCGGTCACGCAGCATTTCGATTTCTTCGTGACTAAAAAGGATACAAAAAGGACGTATAAAATTGTGTACAGCTACAATCGAAATAAAACAGCCATTTCACAGCTTCTTACCTGGCACGGGCGGAGTTTTGGCCGATGACGAACAGCACAGGACACGTGATGTCAACGATATGATCATCGGGTGCTCCACGAACTCCGCTGTATGTGTTGTACGAGAATCCCAAACAAATCACGCAACTAATTGACTCTACTAAACCAACCTGAATGGCAAGAGCGGAACCGGCATCGAAACCAACCAAAATAATCGGTCGATTTGGCGCCGAGCTGCGCACTTGTTGTATTTTAGCTCGTGTCATTGCTAGCATATGTTCTGCCAGTTGCTGTAGCGATTGTTTGTCGATGTTCGGCTTTTCAACAGCTGATTTTTCTTGTGGTGGCTGTATTACTACCACCGGTGACATAGTGCTGAATAATGTAAACCATTTCTGATGCCGGGGCGATGGCAATAGAGTGGGAACCGATGGCACTACAACAATAAACGGCTGCCCAGGCAGTTTGCGATTTTTGGGAGTCACTATTGGCTCCCAAGGCTTTTTCAACACCGGTCCGAGGAGCTCCTGGCCAATATTGAGCGTACTGCCAAAGATCATTTTATCTACCAACAGCGGCAGCTTGGCATGTAACGTTTGCAGCATGTCGATATAAATTGCCAGATAGGAGGGTGGCAGATTTTCCATCAATAACACATGCAACCACTGGGTTAACCGCGTTTCCCACGAAACACTCGCCAGTGCTTGTCTGAGCCGGCTAACCGATTTGTCGATGACCGTGCGCCGGTGAACTGGCTCATGCTGCTTCTCAGTGTTGGTCAAACGAGCCAAACGGTCCATGTCCAGCAGGCGTGCTACCCGATCGAACAGCTTAAACTGTTGAACGGTCCATCCAAACCTGATAGTCGAAGTCAAACCATTAGAAAAACCAAACGCAAGAAAGTGAACTAACTCACACAACACTTACTTGTTTACTCTTTCCTCCCAGTCTTCTTCGTCTGACACGGAGTTTCTAGCAGAAACCCCAATATTCTCACTCTCTTGCATGGCCCTTCGCGCACTTTCCTCATTGTATGACGGAATGGGTGGATTGTACGACTCCTCCAGATCAATACGCTCATCGTGGGAATGCGTGTGGCATGAGGGGCACTGAGGCGGCCGATGTATCATTAGTGTGCGGGTCATTGCAGTCTGACTACTTTCTAGCAGCCGAAATTCCCGTGTATAACTATGTTCCATAATAGGCGTCGTCCTGGTGTTTGCTTCTAGCTTCTCTGCCTAGAAGCACTCTGCCGGAACGGGAAATATGCTATTTCCCCAGCACCTCCACCGCGAACTACTGTTGTAACCCTTTACAGAGCTCTTTTCCAGATGACACAGGCACGGCAGTAGAAGAAATATTTTATTACGTACTACAATTCACGCTTTTTCTCCACAGCTCGTCTGCACAACAAAACAGCGTTTTTCATCATGCGATTCGCACTCTGCCAACACACGGACATGAATAAATGACATTGGACATTTTCATATTTATTACAACAAAAAAAATCTATAAAAACATGAAAGTAAACAAAATAATGGAAATGGAGAGCATAACAACCTTCGCATTATTTAAATAAGTTTTTAATTAATTAAAAACAAATTAAAACACAACATTTCAAACACGAGCAACCACTGTGCCCCGCGTGGCGTCATTCAATACCAGTGTTGCCAGATATTTTCTGTTTATCATTTTTTTATCTAAATGAAATTCTCTTGCATTTTCCATGAAATAATTTTCAAATATATGGTTCATCTTGATAAAATAAATCCTACTCGCATTACATATCTAGCGTTACCAATTCTGGAACTCATATAATTATGGAACAATTTTTGTGCGATTAACACAAGATAATTAAAAGAAATCCCATCTTTCTATAAGTACCTTGTTTGCAATTGTTTTGGTTTTGCTCCACAGTGAAAGGAAAACGCATGCTGCTGCACCTCACAAATCCAATCCATTCGATTGTTCAACGCTAATCAAGTCAGGATGGATCATAGTCCGCGTATTAAGCAAGAGCCAGGAATTGATACGCAATACTTAACTAAAGGAAACAATATAATCAGCAATGTTGCAGTTCCGATGGAAGCAACGGTAAAACCAGAGCGCCTACAGTCTTTTCGTGTACCCCGCGATCTTACCCTTGCCAATGGTCGCACGACGAAGCCACCCAACAACAAAAAAGTCTACACCCCGAACTTAAATGCAGTGAGAAACAAAAATACGTAAGTGTAAAGCAGTCCCGGTCACCGGCCACAGTATGTAGTAATCATGCCACATCTTATTCGGTTTACAGCGATGTAAAAACTGCATCAACCGGTCCAAAAGGCCGAGCTAAGACTGATCGTAATAGAAATGATAAAGATGGAAGGAATAAAAAGAACACCTTGATCCAGACGTCTGGTATCTTTTCGGATGGTTTAGCTCAACGTGCTTTGCTACGTACATCCAGATCAGGTACGTAGCAGAACGTTTTAAAATACTTACTGTGCTGTTGCTCTATCTCCATCTCCTGCCACGTAGAAGGTACTATAGGAAAATTTGGCTTGATTTATTCATCTTCTTTTTTTTTAGACAAATCTAGTTCCTCGAAGGAACCTGGGGACTCAATTCAGAAACCCGTATTCGCTAGAGGGAGCTCAAAAATAGATTTGGAAGATGAACGAAAGCGAATTCAAAATCTGTGCGAAGACATGGATGAGGAAATGGCGGAACTGGATCAAAAAATGGCAAATGGGTTAAAACTACCAGTCGTGCTGGAAAACTGTAAGTGTTGCAAAGTGTTGTTCGTGAATCTTTTACACTCCGTTACCCCTGAACTGATTTTCTGGCTGTCTGGGAAGACCAGTATAGATCGTAGTGTCTAGAAGACGAACACAAGAATGTTAGTGGTGTTGATTAATGTTTGTTTTGTTCAATTTAGCTGACTACAAAATCAAACCACCGGAGGTAAAGATGGAAAATTTGCCTGAAACAAAGCTGGATTCGTTTAATTCGGTTGAAAACGTGTTATCCGGTGAGCAAACAAACAAAATCTTCCTTTTACAACTTCCGGATGCTTTACCTGGAAAATCCGACGATGGAAACAAACGCCCGACGAACAGCGACGACAGCAAACCAGAAGCAACGGCGAATGGCGAAGAAACGCCAAAATATTGTACGGTACGCGATTTGGCAGAAGGTTACATTGGTAAAATAATCAGGTACCGTTCGGGAAAGGTAAAATTAAAGCTCGGAGAAATCATGTTTGACATCAGCGTCGGTATGGACACTGGATTTTTACAGGAGCTAGTTTCTATAAATACAAATTCAGTAGAACGGAATGGTAACATAATTAACATCAGCACTATCAACACAAAGTTGAACGCATCCCCGGACTGGGAATATTTATTCAAAAATTCTACATGAAATACACGATCCTAGATGGCAATCCTAGTGCTCTTGACCTTTTTCTTTTGTAGAAGAGTCTGTAGAACGATGGAGATTTCCTTCGCGATCCAAAGCAAAGTTGTACGACGTTGGTTGTACCAGGGCTAGCTCGATCGCTTTGTCGATGTTGTCACGCGTGATAAATGTTTTCGATTGCTCCTTTTCTATGCGTACTTTCGCTTCGATTTGCTCCTTTTTGTCCATTTCTCTTTGCTCTTTCAGCAACAGCCTTTCAAGAATGTACTCCTTACGAGCTGATCGTTCTGCAGCCAACCGCTCTTCGCGTTTGGCAGCAGTTTGCCGGTTCCATTCTTCGTTCCTGCGCAATGCTTCCTGCCATTCTGCTTCCTCTTCCTCCGGGGTTTGGAGAACTAAACCGGCACGTGAAACTAGCTTGTATGCCTCTACTTCATCGCGCAAGAAGTTTCGTACCGCTTTCATCTGCGTGCGATAGTTATTGTGCAATCTTTTTAGCTCTTCAATCTCTTCCTCAATCTGTTTCTTGCGCTCCGGCACACGGAACAGTTTACTTTTGGCTGTACCGAGCCAACGTGGTTTTCGTCGAAAGCGAACTGTGGTGTATTGAAGCAGAGCCAGTGCTCTTGGCTTTGTGAACACACCGGACAAAGTTGCCGCTATATTAGCCATTATAATTATATTTCCTCTGTAGGCAGAGCAGAGACACGTTTGTTGATACGGTTATGGTATTAAATAACACTACTTCAGTAGCAGCAGACATCTGAGCAAATGACAATTAGAAAAATAAATCCCGATGGACAAAACATGGCTCTCACCAAGGTTTATACCAAGGTCTATATAATACAGAGGCAAGGTGGAATATAAAGGAGGTGTCTTCTTAGTTGCCATTTTGCAGGAGGT
>KI919550.1:25123-37604 GCA_000473525.2 Anopheles melas | reverse complement strand
ATTTGGTACCTACTTATCACTATGTCTATTCGCTAACACGACCAAGCTTGAAACGGAACGTCCTTCAACGCAAAACCTGTGTCGATGGTGAAATCGAACGAATTCAATTAAGAAAACCACACCAAATGTTCTTCGATACTCAACAACCGGATAAACGGACTTGTTAGAACCATTGCATTGTAACCATAAAAGATCACGACGATCTCTTGCCGTGTCGATGCACTCCTGGTACACAGGGATCTTTTTGTTTAGTACAATTAACAACAAAATTTAATAGAAACCAAATAGCATACCAAATATAGAAACACACACACAAAGAGTAAATTTCATAGGACAAAAAACACACGCACACACGGAAGAAAAATAGAGTAAGAAAAGGGAAAAGTAACACAAACAACGGTAGCGTGTGGCGGGCCACACTATCGAAAGGTATCAAAAGGGCATACTTTGCGTGATCGGTTTTGGCTTTCGGGCGGTTCTGCTTGCCAACGTTCCGGACACCGTCGCCCTCTCGCAGCTTGGTCGCCGGTGACGAGTCCGGGGACGACGAGTCATCCGGTGTTGTACTGTCGCTGCTGGACGATTCCGTCGTACTAGCACCGGGCGAGTGGTCCGCATCCAGGCTCGCTGCGATGGTTGTTGAAGCTTCTGCTGCCGCACCTTCCTGCTGCTGCTGTTCGGTCGCTTTAACAGTGCCGTCCACCGTCGTCTTGCCCGGGTCCTGGGAAGGGGCCACAGCCACGCCGCTACCATCGTGGGCCCGTTTGGCCAGCAGCGGTGTGCGAGGCTGCGACGAAGCGGTGCTATTGCTTCGACTGCAACAAGCAACAATAGCGGCCACACACACACACACCACAATAGAAGACACAAATACAAGTAAACGCACACATACACACGCACGCACGAACGCACGTGAAACAAACATGAACGTGATGATGATGATGATCGTACGTGGTGGTGGTGATGATGTCACACACGTGGTGGTCGGGTGCCGCCGGAAAACACACAAACACACACACGCACGATAAACGCAGGCGAAAGTGCACCGGTTCCGACGGGCATCATCGATTGGTGACGACACACGATAATTAATAGCAATTGTTTTTTGTTTCATTTTTAGAACATTCAGGATGATCGCGCATTTGAAAGATTGTTGTTGATGGTGGTTGTTTCCATTTTTTTTTGATAATTTTGTTGTGTTTGAAAACCAAACAATTTGCATTATTTTGCGTAGATTTTTTTTTTGAATGGGCCGAGAGGGGTGGTGTGATTTTTGAAATGTTGGATGAAAAGAAAAGAAAACACGAGAACGAGAATGAAGATAGAGAGAAACTCGGAGAAAAGGAGAAAGCAAGAAATAGTGAAGGAGAGTGAAGGGTTGAGCGGCTACAGGATGCGTTTATGCGCGAAGTGAAGCATTGTAGCACATTTGTAAACAGAGAGATGAGAGGGATCCGGAGCACACTAGCAAACTAGTTGATCTAAAAATCCTTCACTTATAGGTTTTGTACTCTGACACGCAACTATGGTGGGGTACTGCAGCATCACTAAAGTCAAGCGCGCACTAGAGACGCATGCAGATGAACGAGCTTAGGGTATTTAGAGGGATCAGAATGCTTGCAAACGACAAACTAACGATATGTACACCGAACACAGGGCGGCACACACGGCGTCATAGGGTGCTCGGGTGCGGAACAAAAGCGGCCTATTGATGATGCTCTTTCCTCTTCCCCCGCGACAGTTCAGTTGCATTGGCCGCCGCTGTTTTCAAACAAGCTTTTCAAAGGAAAGAGTTCTAGCGGACGATCGATACGCGATCGCTTGGGTTGTACTAAAAACAAACTAACGAAGCACTTCGCAGCACTAGTGCATTAGCGGCAGCGTTCTTCTCGCGAGGTTGTTTTTCCCGTTTTCATCTACCCAATTCGAACCTACCTCGGCCCAGCACTGGCGCGTGCATTCTCCTTATCGTCCTCCGCCTTGTGGGGTGCCTCGATCTTGACGCTCTTCTTCTTGTCCCTGTCCTCCTGGATGACAATGTTCAGTATCTTTTTGGCGCGCTCCTCCGAGTAGTCCACGCTTTCCAGCGCCATCAGTATGATCTTCTCCGGCGTATCCTTGTACTTGGTCTGCAGGCGTGCTTTTACTAAAACAGAGGAAAAGAGAACGTGCCATTACTTGCTGCATTATTCCGACCATTGTTACAGGGGGCCATTACTTTTCTTCTTTTCCTCCGGCGACTTTAGCTTCGGTGTCGGTGTTTTCAGCTCCTCCTTTTTGTCGTCCTCGGTCGCTTGGGACGTGCCGGTACCCTTGCGGGAGGCGGAACTGCGCTGCGGCACGGGCTGCTCGCGCTTGTCGTAGCCCATCTTGAGCAGCTGCTGGGAAGCAGTCTGCACGTTGTTGTCCGCATTGGCCAGCACGTCCAGGATGAGCGTTTCCTCCGCCTTCGGGAAGATGCTCTTCATGTACCTGCGCGCGGTGAAAGGTGAAAGGTTCGTATTAGTCGTCAAATTGAAAACAAAAGGCGATGTTTTGAAGGCATTCTAAAGTAACGAGGGATAAACTTTCAAGCTAATAAGTAATTAAAATAAAGGCTCATATAGGATAAACCATAGTCAGCATGCAGTTTGGACCGAAATAGGACAAATCAATATAAACCTGGAATAAAAAAATAATATAAAAGAAAAAGTGACGACATTTCAAATAAGACCAGCACAGCTACAAAATTGTAAAACAAGCGTGTGTCCTAACGGAAAACAAAAAAACAACCCAATGGCAAAAAGCATACACACAGGCAGGCACACACACACACACACAGAGATAAAAAGTTAAAGTGCAAGTGGATGCGTTTGAAGTGTGCGTCCAAAGATTCGGAAACCTCAGCTTCATCTTCGGCGACGAGTGGGGCTTCGGCGAGCTGCGATACCCGTCCGCCGGTCCGTTCCGGGGCGATCCGTATCCGCCGGCGTAGCTGCCGCTGGCACCGCTGGCCGGACGCGGTACCGGGCTGCCGGTGCGCGAGCTGGACATCTCACTGCGCCCGCCGAGCACGGGCGTCATCTGGAACGCGGACACGACGCCCATCGCCGTGTTGTGGAAGGGCCGGTGGCCGAGCGGTGGCGTCGAGTACGGGCCGGGCGTCGTTAGCGGATGCTTCTCTACCTGCAGGGCGCTTATTACGACCGCCTCACGGTTGTAGTACCTTTGTTGTACGGGCGCACAGTACAGCAGCAGCATATAGGCGGGGGCGCAAACGAACATACGGCGGCAAAGGTACGCGTGGAAAGCGGAGATAGGGCGGTTGGTGTTTTTTTTTTGGTTTTTTGTTGTTCATTTCAGTGTTTTAGAGCGGATTTGGGGCGGTATGTTGGATAGGATAGAGAATCGTTCGATACGAGATACATATGAAAGAAGAACAAACGTTAGCGTGCGATTAAGATCAAGAGTGAAAAAGGACAGAGATCGTGTCAAGTGTACAAAAACGGAGAAGCGAACGGTGTGCGAACGGCAGAAAAGCGAAGAAAGTGACAGTGTGTGTGTGTGTGCGTGTAGACAGAAGCTCGTTTTTCCACTTAGTTCTACTTGAATTGTAGTTAAATTTCCTACAAACGTATTGCTATCTTGCTCGATCGATATTATGCGGCCATTGTGGGCTGGGCGAGAGCTAAAAAAAGATGCAGCTTCTTCCCTGCAAAACCCTTCCCAAAGACACCAAGCAGCAAGATCAAACAGCTTTCTCCTTTGCTTTGAAATGAATGGTTGCCCTGAGGCCACACAAACCAAGGATCAATGGAGCTGGAGCTGGGAGCGAGTGCTCGTGGTACACAAACCACGGCACGGCAAAAAAAAAGTAAAAAGAAAGAAAAAGGATACAACAATCTGCCGTGAGCTACATACACAACGAGAAAAGCGGAGAAAGAAAAGCTTAGCTATCAAGAAAATAAAAAAAAGGACAGAAGAGTGGCAGAGCTCGCGTGGCACACAGACAGACACACACACACACACACACACACACCCACAGTTACAGTTAGATATAGAGCGCGGTGAGCAGGGGAAAGATAGACAGTAATGAAAAAAAGCAAGGATGTGCTTTGATGTCACCAAAAGCAACGTAAAGCATTGCACGAACAGCGCAAAGCACAAACACACACAGCGCGGCAAAAAAAAAGCTGTGATTTGTGATGTTGTGTGTTTAAAGCAGGGATATGCCCTGGCACTGTTCTGATCTATTCAATTCATTGTTTGTCCGTAGCTTCCCTATTTTTCACATTTTAATTTCACTTTTTTACTGTAGATATTATTACATTATTTCATTATATTAATTTATATTAAGTTTTTCTTAAAGTATGTTAATAACATTTACAATATTAATTTTCTTATTTAGCAACAACAGCTACTAAAGTATCCAATCTAAATGGCAAATGCAAAAAAAAGCTGATGCAATTCGATTCAGCTCCGCGTAAGTTCCCATTCGAACCGGTTCTGTTACAACCCTTGCGACAAGTTGTTTATGTTATTAAAAACGGATGACGAAACTGACGTGCTCTTTAGTGATGGGAAAAATGAAGTTTTTTGTTGGAATCGATTACGGCTAGCTCCGAAGTTTTCTGGAATCGATTCCGGATCGTAGGTCCGGAATCAGTTTCCGGCATCGATTCCGGAATCGGCTCCAGTATCGAAATTGACTTCGGAATTGGTTCCTGGATCGGCTACGGAATTGGTTCCGAAAACGGCTCCAGAATCAGAATCTGCTCTAGAATTGGCTCCGGAATCATAATCCGTGCCGAAATCGGAATCAGTTTCGGAATCGAAATCGACTCCGGAATCGGAATTGGCACCGAACTCAGAATCGGCTTCGAAATCGGAGTCAATTTCGGCATCTCCATAAGAAGAGACGTTTGGATCCAATGATGCTACGTATTGATAGCCGAAAAGAATCAACATTTACTTGTAAAATAGCCATTCTCATGAAGATTCCCGGACTGATGTCGCTTCCGAACCTTCTTATTTCAATTCAAGAACTGATTCTCATTCCGGAGCTAATTCCAATTCTAGAGTCAATTTCTGATTCTGTTACCGGAACAAATTGAGATTCCCAGGTCGATTCCGATTCCGGAGCCGATTCTGGTTCCGGAACCTTTTCCGATAGTGGAATTGATTCCGGATTCGGCTCCGGAATAGGCTCTGGAATCGACTCTGGAATCGGCTCCGGAATCGGCTCCGGATTCAACTCCAGAACCGGCTCCGGAATTTCGTAGGTCAAATTGCGATTCGTAGGTTGATTCCTAGAATGTTCCAGAACCTATTCCCATTCCGGAATCGATTCCGGATTCACTCCGGAACTCCGGAATCGGCCCTGGAATCGACTCCGAAGTCAACTCCGGAATTTGCTCCGGAATCGGAATCGATTCCAGCATCGGAATCGGCTCCGGCCTTAATTCGGAACACGGTATCGGAATCGGAATCGGGAATCTCCCATCACTAAGTGCTCTTAACGACGTGTACTTATCAGTGTATTGTGTTTGTGTGTATGTATGGATATAGCGGCGGTGGTGGTGGTGGTGATAGAGGGACCCCCTACCGCCCCCTCACGACAAATACTCACTTCTTCAGCAGCATCCGGATGTGGGTTTCCGGCACGGTGGGAAACATGGAGTTAATTTTAGCAACCGTGAGATCGGTTTCGGCCGCCGTTACGTTCGTGGTGAACGTCGTCTCGACCATACCCTGGCGGCCGAGCCCCATCCGCGGGCTGGACCGTACCATCGGTGACATTTCCTGTGTGGTGGTGGTTCGGTAGTCGGAAGAAAGGGACAGAAAAAGGATAATTAAATTACTGGTATTGTGTTTGTTGGTTTTGCCGGATGCTTTTTAGCACCAGAATATGCGTAATTGATTAGCCTACAGGACAGGGACTGGAAGCGTACGAAGCAATGGGAAAGGCAAGAGGATACTTACGATGTGTTGATGCTGCTGCTGCTGTTGCAATCTTTGGGCAAGGTTGGGGCTAGCATTAAGACTCGGCACACCGGAGGGTGGATTCTGGAAGGCGGCCTGGGCTGGATAGAACGAGTTACTGGCGGGGTACACATGATAGGGAGAACCATGCACTGGCTACGGTTTTACGATGATGGTGGCAGCATGAGTGTATACGATGTTTTTTTCCGGTAGTAGGAAGGTTACAACAGTTTACAGAATGTACACAGACGGGCGGGATGATACGGACGGGACAGTCAAATACAGACAGGATACACAGGATACACAAGATAGCGCATAAAACGAGAAAGAGAGAAAGAGATAGAGGCAAATAACGATTTGAAAGTATAGTTAGGACTTAGGACAGTTGTACATCAGAACCTTACACCAAACCGATGGACTAGGAAGAAGAAAGGATGATTAAAGTTGCAACAAGATACATTTACACGAGGAAACATGTATGTTTGCACGGCCCTGTCTCTGTCTTTCGTTCTTTCCCCGGCCTACTTCTCATTAACTAATTCCTATAGCTTCCTATTGCCTCCCATCCCTAACAACGAATGCCCACTTGAGGCAGGGCTCTTGTCGTGAGCACGCCTTCCAGCCTGCCTGGATTCGCACATTCATTGCTTGGGCTTCAGTTGTTTCGCCAAGGATCGTCGTTGACGCACGCACACGGGGAGCATGGTGACACACATTCGCCCCCTCGCCTCCTCACCACACACACACACCCACACACTTACCTGCATGGAAATGCTATCGTTCGAGATGTGAAGTGGTGCTCCAGTTTGCAGCTGACGGATCCTGGCCCGCGGATCCTCCCATTGCGTCGTTTTGGTGAACAGGTTCACGTAGTAGCTGCACGAAATGACACAGTTAAGCACAGTGGATGGGGTGTGGGAAATTAGTTAAGTTATGCAACCAAACGCACTCCCATACACAAACACACACACACACACACACACACACACACACACACACACACACACACGGTCCAGGATGGTTTCCTTATCGCCATGTTGGATTTTCCCTGGCACAATTTTTCCAACGCGCGTCCTAGATGGCGGGCACACGCGTCCGTTGGCAGGCGATTTGATTAAAGGAAAACCATCCCAAAGGCAAAACGGGGTTTACTTACTAGCGACCTGTTCTGGAATCGTATTTACAATCCCAACCGGGCGGTAGCCCTACTTGCTCCATTTGCTCGGACATGCTTTTCACTGCACGCTTCTGCTCAGATTAATGCCTACAGACGCTGTTATGCTGCTGCGACGTGCTGCTGGAGCTGACGAGGGAATGTTCTGTCTGCGACTGCGCGGAAGTTCGGTGCTTCTACTGCTACACTGGCGAAGGCGCGGGAATTTAGGCTAGCGGAGCGTCACACATCACGACCGTCTTGTAGCTAATTTTTAAGGAACAATCATTTTATAAACGATTATTAACCTTCCGATAGTTAGTTTATCAACCGTTTCACAAAATCTGTGGCAAATTTTGGAAGGGAAACGTACGCACCCAAAACCGTACACAGAACAGCACTGGTTTGTTTATAAATAACGGTTACGTCATGGATGGACCCTGCTTCAAACGTCAAAAAGCTTCGATGAGTTTAAATGCGGTGAATTTTGTTTTTCCTTTATTTTCTATATTTTTTAGTGTTTCAAACAAATTAAAAAATGTGCAAATATATCGCAGTATTAACAATCCAAACAAAACAGTCTTTAATTCTATTTCCACAAATAATTTACTGTTTTCGAGAAATTAAGCTTTCTCAAATGTCACTTTTGCTGTCCACAATAGACATGTGCGACCACCCACTGTGTTGACGAAACGACGACGAAAAAAAAACAACACACGCTCACGAATTCCAAGCAAGTGAGTCAAAAACGCACAAATATGTGCTACTAAACAGTGAAAAACTACCGAAAACTATCGGTAAACGCGCTGTAAGACAGTAAAGTTGCCCCACACACCGTTTTCCGTGCGTTTCAAGCGACGGAAAGGGCGAAAAACCGCATCCGAACCAAGCTGACCCCGTTGTGTGCGTGTGGGAGTTCCCTGTAAAACAACCATCTGCTGCTGCCGTTCCCTGTCGAGGCAGGAAAACTCGGAACATGGAGGACATTTTCCACTGGTGCCGCGAGGGAAATTCGATCCAGGTGCGGCTCTGGCTGGATGATACCGAGCATGATATGAATTTGGGGTAAGTTTTCCCGATGTTTCGCAGTGCCAGAGCTGTCACTGCAGGGGAGTGAGGCGGGTGTGTGTGTGTGCGTGTGAGATTTATCCATAAACGGAAGAAAATTTGCAACAGGTTGATGAGCAATATTTAAATCATTTTAGAATATTTTCCTCTTAATTTGCAAGCAACAAATTTTCATGAAACTAGTGAAAAGACAGTTCAATTGATTCAACAATAGTTTGAAGTTAATAAGCATGACGTCATGTCGTGTTTACGAAGGGTGGAAGAAGCAAAAAGAGGACGAGAAGAAGATGGAATTCGTGGAGGGGAATGGTTCATTCGCCCAGTAGCAGAAGTAGGCGGGCGAGGCGAGTATGAATGAAATGAACCTACGCGCACGTTTGTTTGTGTTCATTTTTGGGGGACGGGCACCGCTGTGGACGCGAAGAGAAATGTTAGAATATTTTTAGCAATAATAAATAACGTCCTGTTCCGTCTTTTTGGCTTCATCTTTTGCAGGGATGATCATGGCTTTAGCCCACTGCATTGGTGCGCGAAGGAAGGCCATAGCAAGCTGGTGGAGATGTTGCTGCATCGTGGGGCACGGGTCAACGCGACCAACATGGGCGACGATATACCGCTTCATCTGGCCGCTGCCCACGGCCACTACGATATCGTGCAGATGGTAAGGGAATAGCGAGCCAAAACGTAGCAGAGAAGCGTTTTTTACAACTGTTTTGTTCCATTGTTATTCTAGCTTATTCGCCACCGCTCGGATGTGAATGCGGCGAACGAGCATGGCAATACGCCGCTGCACTACGCTTGCTTCTGGGGCTATCAGGCCATCGCGGAGGAGCTGGTCAATAATGGTGCACTGATTTCGCTAGCCAACAAGGACGGTGACACGCCGTTGGATAAGGCGAAAGCGTTGCTCGCTACACGGTAAGTAACTGTCTCTTTTGAGCCAGAAACATGCCTTAAGAATACATTAACAACTTTTACGTCTTCCCTTACATCAGCTTGCACAATCTGGCGGTGGAAAGTGGCCAGGAGCTGAAGAAGATCAGCTTCAAGGATCAGAGCTGGTCGGGCATGAAGACCCGGTCGCGCGATGCCACGCTGTCCCGGTTCAAGGGCATCAACATCCAGGAGCTGACGCTCCACAACAAGGTGGCGATAACGCCCGGCGGCGAGACGTGGCGTGGCCGCTGGCAGAACAACGAAATCATTGCGAAGATACTGGCGATCCGCGAGTGTACCGCGCGGGTGGCGCGCGATTTCAACGAAGAGTTCCCGAAGCTGCGCATCTTCTCCCATCCGAACATTTTGCCCGTGCTGGGCGCGTGCAACGCACCGTCCAACCTGATCGTCATCAGTCAGTACATGCCGCGCGGCTCGCTGTACGATCTGCTGCACGGTACGGCCGGCATTGTGGTCGATACGGCGCAGGCCGTGCGGTTCGCGCTCGACATTGCGCGCGGCATGGCGTACCTGCACTCGCTCGAGCGCATCATCCCGGAGTATCATCTCAACAGCTTCCACGTAATGGTATGTGTGTGTGGTTTGAGGGGAAAGAAAGCTCTTTTAAGAGTTGATTTTAATGTTTCCCTCTTTTTTGTTGTTGCAGATCGACGATGACCTGACCGCCCGTATCAATATGGCGGACGCTAAGTTTTCGTTCCAGGAGCGCGGCCGCGTCTACCAGCCCGCCTGGATGAGCCCGGAAATGCTGCAGAAGAAGCGCACCGAGCGGAACTGGGAGGCGTGCGACATGTGGAGCTTCGCGATCTGCATCTGGGAGCTGGCGACGCGCGAAATCCCGTTCGCCGACCTGACGCCGATGGAGGCGGGCATGCGGATCGCGACCGAGGGCCTGCGGGTCACTATCCCGCCCGGCACCTCGCCCCATCTGGCGAAGCTGATCAAAATCTGCATGAACGAGGATCCGGGCAAGCGCCCAACGTTCGACATGATCATACCAATTCTCGACAAGATGAAACGCTAAACCGGGGTGTTTGTGTGTGTGTGTGATGCCTTTCAATCTTCTGTGTGTGTGTGCCTTCTCGAAGAGGTGCCTTTCTAATGGCACGCAACAAGAAGAACCCGGAGGGAGTATTTATTTTTTCACCTTGCGCGGTTCACTAACTGTTCAGCCCCGGAATGCCAAAATGCGAGCGAGGGAAGGTTTTGCAAAAGCCTTACCGTTCGTTCGGCCTTTTTAACTGGTCAATTTTGTAACACTTCCAGTTTACTCGGTGTCCGATTCATGTTTGCAGCTCTCCCAAACGGTGCCTTAACGATTAATCTAGCAGCAAACGAGTAGCAAAGGGAGTGAAAGTATTAGCTCGGTGTGTGTAGTCGAACGGTTTTTTGTCTCTGTTTTTGACCATTGTAAACGTTTAACCTTCTGACCCCAACCCCATGCAAAAAAACAGTACCGAAAGCACAAAACGGGGGTTTGAACGCAATTTCAAAATCAAAAAGGTGTTCTTTTTCTGTTTTTAAATGTTGTACTCGTTGTGTCGTCCGTCTGTGCGACGCGAAATAACTCTCCAACTAAACACTCTTAACTGTTTGCGTTGTAGTTACTTAGCATATTAATGGATGTATTTTTATACCAGTAATAAAAGAAGAAAAAACACATTTTAACCAAAGTCATGGGGTTTTGCCAGAGTTCGTTGAAGCTCTTTTTTATAACTTATCACAAATTATACCCAAAATATTATCCTACTAAAGCTACATAGTGCTGAAAGTAGTAAAATATGTTATTTTTCCTTTGTTAAATTCTTACACTTAAAAAAAAACATTTCTTTTGACCATTTCTCTAAATGCAACACCTTTTCCCCCAAAAATGCAGTGCTCAAAATTGTGCAGTCGAAGCGCTCTTCCTCTCTCTCTGTCTCTCTGCATCTCTCTATCTCCCTCTTTACGGCGATTATGCACAAAGTAAGGCAGTGTGTCCATGACCTGCAGTAACATTTCGCACTTGGTACACTTCCTGCTTGCTTTGGCACTAAAAATTGATCAAAGTGGGCACTGTTGATGCTCGCTCTCTCTCTCTCTCTCTTTCTTCTCATCTGTGCATGTGTTTGTATTGGGCTCTCTGTGTGGAGCCCTTTAGTGCGAGAGCAACTCCGAGAGGATACGTGCACGGAGCGCGATGGCTCCCCAAAGGACGAAACGTAACTGCGAAAGAGCGAAGCGAAACTCCACAAAAACAGCAAATAAACGGGAACAACGTGGGCGTGTGTAAATGCAGCACCAGTGCAGCGCGCTGCTTGCCGTCTTTCACGCAGCAGTAGGCTCTGGAACGGTGCAATGGCCGTGCCAACCCGTGTGCTGCCACAAAGGTACCGACAGTGGAAAGTGCAGTTACCAGTGCACCGGTAAGAAAATCCGAACGTTCCCATCCCGGGGGTCCAAGCGTCCCTGCCCTGTGCGCTGCTGTGTGTTGGTGAGCACCGCGACCCACTAAGGTAGCGCAAACCCACTCGAAAGGAACGCGGAAAAGGATGTCAAGTGTTTTGGCTACGACGACAGGCCCATTTCGTCGTGTCCCGGCCGCCTGCTGTGACGTGTGTGTTGGTGTGTCGCTCGCCGTCGCTCTGGTGTGATTTACTTCTGCGCTTTCGGGCGGGATTGGGGGATTGGTGCGTAGAGTGTTTTTGTGTGCTGCAGAGTTGCACCAGTGACAACCACCAGTGAACAAGTAATGCAGCGGGTGCAGTGTGCCTGTGATTAGATAATAAAAACTGTTTCCCCTGGTGCAACCACACCCGGAAGTGTATCGAAATGTGAGCTTTTTTTTTGCCGCAGCTACCAGCACGAAAATGTTTCCCGGGAGCTGCCGGGACGCGGACCAGATGGAACAACATTCGCCGTTCTCCAGCAGCAACTCCAACCACTCCGAAAGGTACGCGTGTGCGAAGGTGTTCTTTCTTGACACAGTAGCACGCCCAGGCATGCATTCTCACCGGGGCTGACCCCCTTTTTTTTGTATTGCTTCTGTTTTTCGTTCATTCCTCGCTCTCCTGCTAAAAGTCATTTCCCGTTTTGCACTGGTTTGATCAGCTGAAAATAGGTCAACGATTTCTTTGTTTCTGCTGTGCCGTGCGGCGGACGAACCCCAGCAGCGCTGCGAGTGGCCACGGGGTCAGTTCGATTAAGAAGGCAATGGGAGAGCAAGGGTGTGACATTTTATGCTTTTCGCCTGCCGGTCCTGGTGTATGTGTGTGTGTGTGTATTTCTGTTTCTGCAGCCTTCATTTTCCCCGGTTTTTCTTATTGCATTTCCAATCGGTGGCGCTAATTTTAATCTCCGGTT